>VUYV01000161.1:1670495-1752904 GCA_008711295.1 Anarhynchus alexandrinus
CAGGCAGCCCCACTCCCTCGGGCACCCGCCTCCCTCGACGGCCATCCCCCCCCACCGGCTTCCCACAGCGGCCCCCCGCCCGCCGACCCCTCTCCTCCCGCGGGGGAAGGGGCCGGGACCTTCTGCCGCCCGCGGCGGGAGCGCCCGGGAAAGGCGGAGGAGCTTCACCCCCACCTGCTGCCTCCCCCGGCCCCGCCGCGGGCGCAGCGCTGCCCCGGGACCCCCGCCCGGCAGCACTCACCGGCCAAGCGGGGAAAGCGAGAGGGAGGCGCCGGGGCACGGCACGGCCCGCTCCGCTCCGCCTGCCGCCTCAGAGCGCCGCGGCGGCGGTGGTGGTGGCGGTGCCGCCCGCGCATGGATTATGGAGGGCGGGCTCTGCCCCGGGCCGGGGCTACGGGACCACCCCGGCAGGCTGGGGATGGAGGAGGGGGGAGGAAGAGGAGGAGCGTGAGGGGTTTAACGCCGGAGGGACCCGCCGGGCGAGCGGTAGCTGAGGAGAGGGGGGAACGGCTTCGCGCCGCCGCTATTTAAAGGCGGCCGAGCCGGGTCAGACTGAAGCCGCAGCCCTGCGGGGAGGCGGGTGGGGGGCACGCAGCGATGGGCGACCTGTTGCTTCCCCGGGCTGGGCAGGCTCTGAGGCGGGACCTGGTCGTCCCCCTCCCCCCAGGGAAGGTGTCCCGGGACCGAGGGCCGGCCCCCGCCCAGGGACACCCGTCCCTTCAGTCCCGCCCGGGCTCCCGTTCCGCCCGGGGCTGAGCTTTGGGTTCAGGCGGGTTTGCTTTTCCTACCAAGGTGACTTACCCCGTTAGCTCTTGGAAAAAAAATCTTGTTTTACCCTTCTTCCCGGTGGGGTGTCTTATTTCCTGATGGGGTTATGATTTCTGTTAGGGCTGGTATCCGTGTTCCCAAGGGGGTTTTGTTTCTGAGGGTCAGTGATTTACTGGTAAGACAAGAAGCACTTTTCCTACAGGTCACAAATACAGTAACATACCCTTTCAACGGCCCCTGCACTTCCCTCCTTCTGCCTTCTGTGATTCTTATTTGCAGCTTTGGTACTTTAATGTGGTTCCCCCATTGCAATATTAAAGCATAAATGTGATTCTTGCCTCTCTTACTAGACCTTCCATTACTCAGCATCACAGATCAAGGCAAAGCAAGAATTTGTGCTGGAGATCCAAGGTCATGCTAGTTCCTTGGAGGTCCTTGAAACACTGATGGAGAAGGTGGTTAGTCTCCCTTTTGGCTTTACGCATTGGCAGGTAGAAAGACATCAAGGTTACAGCTATGGCAGTGGTCTGCATTGCTAATGCAAGTTTGGCCAAACATTGAACAGTTTTCCCACAAGCGGTGTTTGGTGTTGCTGAAATTTGCCTGTATTTCAGCTGAGGGCATTTGCCAGCAATGCGCATCAACGAACAAGCTGCCAGGTCGGCTGCACATAGGAAGGGCAACTGTCCTGACCGGGGCTGATCCTGGACTTGTTCAGCAGGAGGATATGTAGTGATACAACCCAAAATGGAGTAGCACAGAGCTCAAAGAAAGCTCTTGACCTAGTTCTTGTTACAGTTCTCATATGCCCCCTAAGCCAAAGAGAGGCAATGCTGTAGTCTTGAGGAAAACACAGAACGTCTTGACAAAAGGACAAGTGTTTTAAAATTAGCCAGATAGTTGTCAAATTCAGAAATACAGCTCCTCTCTTAAGCTTTGGATGAAAATAGTTCTAAATACAAGAGGATATTCCTTCCAAATAATGTGCTGTGAGTGCTCAGCACTATTAATGAGATGATCTGGTGGATTTGATTCGCTTGCTTCCATACAAGGTTAAAACAGAAAGGCCAAATCTCACTGGCCTCATTGACTCATTGACTGATTTTAAACTGCGGAGTGAGGGCATATGGCTACAGTGATAAATAACTGGAAGGGTGGAATAGTCTGTAGAAACTTGAAGAGAACGTGGAAATGTGGAAGAGAACAGCATGGAATAAAGTTTCAGGAAATCTGGCCTCGCTGGAGCCAAAGACACGAAGATTTTCTTGTGGGTTACTAATGAATAGAAGTGATAGGTTTACTACCATTTATGGTAGGCTACCACAGGACTTCTAGGTGAGAAATATCTGTAGTTTGCATAAACAAGGACACACAACTGGAGTTACAGTGAAAAGATATTAGCTTTCAGAGAAGCATTGAAACTAAATCAAAGCCAACACTATTAACGGAGACATTTCTTCAGTAGACTAAGCCAACACCCATTTTCTGATTAGTATTATCCATGTGTAACAGCTTTCCTGCTTTTTTTATGGATGATGCCATCGATATAAGAAAGCTTTCCAGTCACATCTGAGTTTCTTTGTACTATTGGTACCCAGCCTGAGACAAGGAGTTTGCCTAAGGTCTCTGGAAGTGACTGAGTCAAGATAATTTATATTGTATTAGGTACTGAAAATGTGTTCTCTGAGTAGCACCTAGTTAAACTGTCAGACCTTGTCACTGTGAGATGGTAAATGGAAGCATGACCTCTTCAGCTGCCTCCCATTACATTGCTGGCAACCCCAAGTATACGTCTGACCTGAAAGTGCTCTGAGCAGCTGTTGACCTTTCCTTGATGTTTCTTCTCCGCTAACTGCACATCAGGTAGAGGCGGACGACTGTAAAGTGGGAAATACCGCACCAGTTTGCAGCCCTTTCCTTCACTCCCTGTCTCCCTGCCATCCAGACCACACCGGTGTCCGGGCTTGCTTCGCTGCACGCTTACCTGCTTGACGTTCGGCTGTGGGAGCTGTGAACGATGTGCTGGTGTGTGGTTTGCATGCGCGGTGTAATGCAGCCACATTAGAGAAGCAGAACATGTAAAAAGCGGAGTGGAGTCTTAGCAGGCTCAGAGAGCATCAAGAAAACTTGTCCTCCAGGGACTGCACCATCTTTTTATCTGTGGTCCTTTGTGCCTTAGGGCTATTGGGCTAAAATTAATCAAGATGCCTTCTAGCTTTATTCTTTGTGGCCAAAACTTTTAAATGATCTCAGCACTCAGAGCTGCAGTCAGGTTCCCGAGACAGCGGAAACCCTAATTGCTCGCATAAATGAGGAAGTGGTCTTTCAAACCGCAGCACAGTAGGTGCTAAGGCCTTTGAAAACCTGCTTTATAAGCATCTAAAACAGGAACAGCTGGATGAAAAAACCTGGCCTGTACTCGGTGCTGAGCATTTGAAAATCTGGCTGCGTATCAATCATCTCTGTTATCTCAGAGGAAAATCCTCAGATAACAGGAAGATACACGAGATTTAGAGCTTAACTATAATGGTTGTATCATGTAATTGATTTTTAAGTAGAGCTAGTGATTAAAGGTCTATTAGATAAATAGCCTTTTTCATTAGTTGGAGTTAAGCTAGGCATAGTATTGCCTGAAGAGATCTAAAATCATAACTCCAAGCTTTCCACCTCCCAAAAAGAAAAAGGTCGAGGTACAAAAACCTCTGACATTGTGTTTAGTCTTGCTGTGGCTGTTCCCTGAGCGTGTGGTTAGGAAGAGAAGGGTGCGTGGAAGCGGGGGCAGAGGAGCAGCGTGCCTTCCCTGCACCAGGGCTGTAGAGAAAAGTGATTTACACCCTTTGCCAAGAACAAGCCAAAGAGTGAATTCTGCCAACGCTCCAAATTCCAACCAGTCTACCTATCCCTCTTGTCAGCTCTACCCCTTAGCCCGACGCCTGCCCACTTTGCCCAGCTTTCTGTGGGTTATAATCTCCAAGTCCTTCCCTGCCCTCTGCCACCGTGCACTCTGCTTAGCTCCGCCCTCCCTCCTGCCACCCGTGCCACCCTTCCCTCCGGGTCTGGCTTCGCCCTTCGGATTCTGCCAGCCCTCCCAATTAGCTAATGCTGCCCAGCAGCACCCACCAGATACCCGTGTACCCCCGTGCCCTCCTTCTGCTCAGCTCCCCGTCGGCACAGTTTCTCCCTTCTCTGACAACCACAGCTGCATCTCTCCTTGTCCTTAATTCTCCTGTGGGATGCGAGGCTTAAGGGATTATGGGCTGTGCGAGTTTGCAGCCCAAACTCCGAGCTGTGAACGTTTCCAGGCTGGAGCCAGGCTAGCCCAGGCTCTGCAGGCTCTGGGAGAACAGGGAACTGGGGTTACAGCAGGCAGGAGGAACGTGTTGATCTATTAGACACAAAAAACATAAATTTTGAAAGACTGATTAGGATCTGTAAAAATGGTGGGAAACAGCACAATTGCTGTGTGCTATAGCCTGCCACGTATTTGCTTAATTTCTTACTCCGGAGGGAAAATAAAAAGAGGAAATGGACAATCTTAGTCCCATTCATTCTCAAACTTAGAAAACAACATGACATCTCATTGTAGACCTTTGATTCATGCCAGTTTAGGATATGATTTCAGTGAGGATTGCCTTCATCTGAATGGAAGATTTATCCTGCTGTATATCACTTCTGGATGCCTTCAGAGAGTTGATGTTTTGTCAGCTACACATGTCTTGCCCTTCCACTCTGCTGTGCCCCCTCCTCGCGACTGTGATAGATCTGCATGACAACTCGTCAAGGAACTTAAAAATTATATTCATCGCTTTTCATCTGAGGAAACCACAAGTAGCTGCTATAACAGATTTCACAGCTAAACAAAGATACAAAATGACAGGGATTACATGATGCATGTACTCAGAGCTTGTAGTTACTTTTATGAGTCGTGTCGTCGTCCCCCCCCCCCGTTTTTCCATCATCTCTTCTGTGTTTTATTTCTGCTTGCAAGCTTTGACGCTTGACATCCTGATAAATTACCATGTCAGGAATGCTTGAAATTAAACTGGCAAAGGCACATCTCTTTTTGACACTGAAACAAAAGGAGCACGGCTTGGTTCTGATGCTGTTTGATAACAGATTGGGGAGCGGTGGCCAACTACCACCCTGGATTTTGGTTCCAGGACCTTATGCATCTCTGGTGACATGAAGGGACTGGACAGCAGCTCCCAGGTTCTCTCTCTGTCGGAACGGAACATAAGAGCCGTCTGATAGAGGACATGGCCATGTCAGCAAAGGCATTTCAGTTAGAAAGCAACTTCTGGCCTTAAATAAATGCTTTCAAATGAAGTTCTGAAAACTTCCTGCACAAGTGTAATTTCATCTTATAGAAACAAAGGTTTTAAATAAGGATGCTCCTGTTTATCAAACTTGTACACACAGTTTGGTGCCTTTCCCCTCAGAAATGAGGGTATGGCCATGGGACATGTCTGTTCTCAACTACTGGTAATTCTGTGCTTGTGACCAGTTAATCACTGACTACCACTATGACTGTTTCTTGTGGTATACCAGTATCTTGTGGAGGCACCTACGGGCTTCAACCAGGCTGGGTCCCACAGGCACAGTCACAAAGTCGAGTCCTGGCTGGCGAAGTCACCTGTGTGTGTGATGCAAGTGGCCAGCAGCTGTATGTGGTACAGCCCCGAGCCTAGCCTGCCGCCTCGCCTCGGGCTACCATCATGGACCAGCTGTCCATAGAGACTAGGACTGAGAGATTCTTCATTCTCTCTTGTGGCTTATTTATTTGATTTGGTTTTGTTTTAATTGATGCATTTATTCACCTCTTCGGAGAGCTAGGACCCTGAGCTGAACTGCTTGGACAGAGACAAGAGAGGCTGTACGGTTTAAACAAGTTATTAATCTAATAAGAGTATCCATCTGTATGTCAGTAAGAACAAAACACTACAGAAATAATTAATCAGCCAAACCAAGTACACTCATGAAAGCTTGCACAGAACCAAAGTCATTAATCTCAGTAGTCGTCAGGAAAAAAAAAAAGATCAGTTTTCATCTCTGTCTGTGACCCTGTGATAAGCAGAAGTCCCCTCAGCGCAGGGTAACTGTCCCGTGCTTCCCACAAAATGTAATCCTACCTTAGGAGCTTAGCTGCCGCAGTGACCTTCTTTTGTCTGCTCGCTCTGGAGTAAATTCTGTCTGACGTGAGTAAAGAAGATTGGAAGAAGGTTATTTTTAATATCAGTACAGAATAATCTGTAGCACAACAAAACACAAGAAAGGAAGGCATCCGTTCATTATGTTTTCAGGGAGAATGGCACCACCACCTACAACATCTTGCGGGGAGCACATAAACAACACACATCGCAGGATTAACCTGACAGGGCCCCTTCGCTCTAGTTTCTATTATTAACTTTACACCTAGTGCAAGTCTCCTCAAATGAACTATATGAGGTATAACGATTCATCTTACACACACTGTACCTCGGCTGAAAATTTATTACCAGGATAGGGAGAGGCCTGGGTTTTATATGCCCTTCACTGAGATGTGCTGAGTATCTGATCCCTAAGTTTCCTATAGAGTGGGTAGAGAAAAACTTTTATTGTTACCTTGTCCAGGCTTCTGGTCTAGGTAGTGAACTTTTCCCTCCCTCTCCTCATGTTAAACTGCACACTTAAAAAAAAAAAAAACCAAAACATTTCTGTCCCTCCCCATCCCAAGCCCTCACTTCCCACTGAATGGTTGGGATGGCAGCCTGCTATCCACAAGCTGTTATCACGGAAAATAGAAGTGCAGCTTCTCCCCTTTGCCACCTCAGAGCTCCAGCTCCCTCCTTGGTCTTCTCAGTTTTGGCACAAAAATGTTCATTACAGCTGAGCAAAAGACTGCAGCCCTGATGATAACACGCTCAAGCAAAACGCCATTTTTACCTTTGTAATATAATGGATTATTTTTTTTTTTTCAAGGAAGGTGTTTTCAGAATTTGATGGAGGAGATTGGCTTTTTTCCCCCTAATGTTCTCATTAATTTATTACTTCCTGTATTCTACCTCCCTGCTGATTAAAGCATGAGAGAGAAAGAAAGGGAAAAGTATTTCCGCTGTGGAAGCATGCAAGACATAAAAAAGAGAAGCTGACCTTTAACTCTGCTCCTTTGCCTTTTTGCACGTCAGAATGTCCAATGATTTTCCATATTCTAAGTATTTTGTGGCCTCACTAAGCATCTGAGAACATGGAAACATTTATACTGTCGGAGGACACCTGAGGTTTGTTGCTGTAAAGTTAAACCGGAGTCTTAAAATCTAGGCTAAGAGGTAGCACGTTTGTGTGGGGAGCAGAGCAAGAATCGGCCTCATGCTCCAAGAGCCGCAGTGTGCCCCTTGGTTCTGCCCTGCTGCAGGCTACAGCTTCCTTCCCTCTCTGCTTGGGTTCACAGTCGTGCTGATGGGTACGGCAGGGGCACATCCATGTCGTCATGCTGGCTGGCTCTTTGCTCAGGTTTCCAGTCTCTGGCTGCGTATGTATTAGTTCACCTGTAGTCTCCAAGCTGGCATGGTTCAAGGGATAGTGAAGCCTGGAGTGCAGGTCGTTCACTTGAGCACGTCCCACAGCCTGCACCCATTGGCCAGGGGATGGAGGCCCACGCAGGCACAGAAAACAGACACATTGCACACATAATCTGGGCAAAACACAGACCAACATTCATCATTGTACTTACTCATCACCTCCTTTCATAAAAGGGACTGCAGCAAGTCATGCGCTCTTTGGTCTGCACTGCGTCCGGTGAAGAAATGAATAATCAAGTGTTATTTCATAAGCTCCTTGATTCACAGGGGTTTTCTTTTAAGTTAGCAAGGACGGTTGTGATCACTTTGCATGTGATTCATATGCACAGCATACATGAAGCCATGAAGACTCACATGCTAGTTTTAACATCAAGCTCATCAGGTATGGCAGACTTCTGGAGAGAGGTACCTAGGCTTCAGACGGCAGTAGGTCTTGGTTGGGTTGTGAACTGTCTGAATGGCCATCTTCTCTCATTATTAAAGATTAAAATTTTAGCCTTTCCCTGAGCTGTCTAGTTTCAGCTTCCAA
The DNA here is from genome assembly GCA_008711295.1 of Anarhynchus alexandrinus. Taxonomy (NCBI): domain Eukaryota; kingdom Metazoa; phylum Chordata; class Aves; order Charadriiformes; family Charadriidae; genus Anarhynchus; species Anarhynchus alexandrinus. Next base: position 1,678,350 of record VUYV01000161.1, read on the forward strand.
TTTCTTTTCTACTCTTTCGAACAGCCTTGTAATAGTGATGAACAATGTAGTGGTTCCACAGATCAAGCAATACCAAGAATGAGGTGTGGTATCACTCAGTGGGGATAGTAATCTTCAAGTCTAACCTCTGCATCTTGGCCCAACACTGTTTGGTGCCATTTGACTTTTGTAAGAGTCCTCTAGTCTTTTCCTTTGACAAACTAAAGCTGTTTCAATAGTGTAGCATCATTCTTGAAAACAATCATACTAAGTAGAACTTTGATGCTTTTGTCTCCTTTTCTGAACNGAACCGTGTTTATTAATATATTTTAACACCCACCAGCGCTAGTATTGCCTGCTCACTTGATTGAAATGGTACCTGTGATCGAATGTTGTTGGCTTTCCCTACCATCAAGCTATACAGTGTAGAAAAAGAGGGTCTGTGGGTGGAAAAGGCAGTGGTCCAAAGTGGACACGACAGATAAAAGATTGGGATTTTGGTGCCAGTTCCAAGTAGAAGGCAGCAGTATTCTCTTCGGCATAGAAAGCCTGCAAATCCTACACAGCTGCTAAGGTAGAAAAGGTCTTTTGACAAATCTGGAAGCCATTGTTTGTTACTCTAATGCTTTATCTATAAATCTGAACCTGACTCATAGTGTGGCAGTCTTTCTGCTCTTTAGTTCCCTGAACATTGAATTACAGACATTTGAAGAGCTGGAGGCCTAATAGACTGAGCTTAGGTTGCAAACGCCTGTTCCCACTCCTCTCGCTAAATGGACACTTCATTTAACTCCTCTGCGTTTCACCCTGCCTGTCTGAAGAGGCACTCACAGAAAGGCCCTACAGGACAATCAAGGGCAGCTACCTGCCAGGCAGATTATTCCCACAAACTTGGGGACTTTGCGTTTGTTTGTTGTATTTAACTTTACAAGTCCAAACGAAAGTAATTTTCACCGTGTTTTGGTAGAGCTTTCTCAAGGCTACCAGATGGCAGTTTCTGTTGCACCTTGCTCATGGGAGCATTTGCCTCTGCACAGGCTTAAACGTTTGCTGTTACAGATTTGTAGTATTTACCCTCTACTATTTGTAGTAAGGAAAATAAATAAATTCCCAAAACATGCTTCAGTTGTAGACACAATCACAGTATAAAAAGTAATCCACAATAAACTGCAGTAAAACATATTAGTTTATGTATTCTATATGAGCTATCTGAGAGCTGATATGATACAGGCATGCAATTAAAAATTGCACATTAGATGTATTTTAAGCTTTCTTTAGCAGCTGTTTCTTATTACCAAACATGCACATTGCAGTGGTTTTGTAATTGGATTTAAGTAGCTTGCAGAATATCTCAATACACAGAGCAAAGCCCAGCAAAACAGTACAAAAAAGTGTGCATAGAAATTCCACCCAAGAGTTGCCAAAGCAAGAGCAGAGAGATCACATGAAAAATATTTCCTGCCTGTGTGAAATCTGTGAAAATTCCCAGAAAGACTAGGAAATAAAGTCAGCCCTGGGATGGGAATACAGTTTACATTGAACCCAACAAGAGGAGAAATATGTGCATGTAGCTGTCAGCCAAATCTGAATTCTGGGATGCATCAAATGTTATTAGTTTGTACTTAGTGGCACACCATACCACATACACTTGAAAAATCCTTCCAGTTGAATTTCCAGCCTAAGTTTGTGTATTTTATAACCATTCCGATATTTATTTTCTGCAGTCACTTCGCAACATCTAAAAGACAGTACATTAAATATCTTGTCTTTTGGTTTTGACTCAGAAGCCCAATTTATTTTTTAATATTGAAGTTCTTCTGCGATGGAGGAGGGAGGGATAGTATTTTTATAATTGGATGCTTAAAGATTTTAAGTATACATTTTCTCACCAATTTTAGAGAGGGGGAAAAAAAAATCTTCTAAGCCATTTTTGCTGCTGAAGCAGGATTTGCAATACTACCAGGGACTGCTGTTCTATTTGTGAACTACGATTCCTCTCAGTGAAATGGCTCAGCTCCCCGAGGTTCTCAAAATTCCCATTATGCCTTTGCCAGAGTCATGATAGTCTTGCATTTGTTATTTCACTAAAAAGAAATAAAAAGGAGAAGCATGTGCATGGCTGAAAAGCTTCAAAAACATCTCCACAGAGCACCTATGTGCTGAAGAGGGTAGAGGATCATTTACCGCTTAACCGGGAGCTGTGTATCCCAAGGCTGGGAAAAAAAGATGGACACTGTGAAGCTAAAACCTCTCTCTCTGAATCTGGCTGTGTCCCTCTCTCTCACCTTGGGAAAAACACTGCTGCAGTTCACTTTACCGGTTGGAAAAATGGTTATAATAAAACTTGCCTTTTTCACAGGTTTCTGTCAGCATATATTTCGGCAGTGCCTCTGGAGTCCTGTTTGAAGAGCACTGTACGGTACAGTACAGCGTCTTGGGAAATCAGACAGATGTATGCCATGTTTAGAATTGGTTTGTCTGTTAAATGAGATCATAATTGGTTAAATTGCTGGGTAATTAAGGAATTTTTGCTCTTCTTATTAGATAAACAGGCTTTTTATTGCAAACAGTTCTCGTCTTTCTAAATCAGTTCCAGGAAACCCTATAATGTCAGTCACTATTAGCACTTGGAATAGCATTAAGAGCTTTATACGAGCTCATATTAATCTGTCTGGGTTAACCTTTGTATCCAGGCTGCCTCAGTTGCTGTATTTCAAATCTGCAGAATGTCAGTTCTTCTCGGTGGGCAGGAAGAGGTTTAGCACAGATTTAGCAGTGCTTTGATCGTAGCATGAAGTCATTTTGAACTTATTTGTGACCAAAATAATTTCTCTGGAGCACTTTCATTCAGTCTTATCAATTGGGTTGCTTAACCAGTTGGAGCAAACTTTTAACTTCTGTCTTTTGCTCTAGAAGCTGCTGTGAAGACCAGATGAATGTTAAGAGAGATAATAGTGTCAGGAATATTAAAATTCATTTGGGCACCGGATCTCAGAACTTCAGGAATACCATACAGGCATGGAAACAGAGTAGGAAGGGTCCCCAGTTCCCTCCCCCAGCTACAAAGTCTGCCCAGAGCATCCCAAGGCACTCGCCCAACCTTCATTTTTTCCCTCCTTTTCACTTTGCTTTCTTTAATTTCATATATTTGGTTTAGGACTTTCTCAGTTTGTAAAGATAATTTTGAATAATCCCATCTCCAAAATGCCTGCTGTAGCTCTCAAATTAATATCAGTTGCAGATTTTATAAGGACACCCTCCACTCCCCTGTCTGTATCGTTGAGGACAGCGTTGGAAGGTGCAAAGCTGGGTCCCAAAAGACCCACTTGAAATGCCTTCAGAGGTTGTCACTGAACCATTGATATCTAACCACCCTGTTGTGTACAATGAAAAGATTGACATGCCATCAGTTTTCTCAGCTGCATGTGAAGCAGGGTTAAGCATGGTTTTGTGGTAATAGCACAGAACTAGGAGGCTAGAGGTTTGATTTTTTCTTTCCTGCTCATTTTGTCCCCAACTTTTTAATAGATATGGTAGAAAGTTACTATGACCTCTCTTTTCATTGATTTCCTTGTCTGTAAAATGGAAACAAAGATGCTTGCGAGGTGCATGGCTCCTCAGGGGGAAGATGCTATTGAAGTGCAGAACATAAATGGTTGTGTATCTGGCCCTGTTGTCACTCGTGGTAGCTGAAACTAACCTTGCTGAACCCAGTGAACCCGTAGGACTTACGCTCTTGGTATCAGAACCCAAATCTGTAGCGTGCTGTCCTCTTGTCAGGACCCTTTGCTTTGATTTCCTCTCCCGGCGTTCAGCAGCAGGATGTGTGTTTGTGCTTGGCTGGCAACAGCGTTGTGTGAAACCCGGCTGGAAGCAAATTCTAATTACGATTCTCTGTGTGCACCTGGCACAAACTTCCGCATCGTTAAAATGCACCAAAGTCACCAGTGGAAATGGGGTGTGGGACGAGTCTGTGTTAATGATTGTTGCTACGATTTTGTAATGCATATTAAAATAGTTGACTTCTTTCCTCTCTGCTTTTAAGCTTCCTGGCAATGGTGCAAACCAGTTTTTTAAAGCTTATTTGCAGAAAAAAAAAAGGCTATAATTATACAACAGCTTGAAGCCACAGCGAGATTTGGAATGGCGGGGGTAAACAAAACTTATTCCAAATAAAAATGTGCCGAACTGCCTGCTCAGTGCCGCGAAAAGCAGCGGGTGACTGATGGAGGCGGCCGAGTCGAGGGCCAGCCCTGCAGCCTCGGGGAAGCGGAGCCACCGCTGTGCCAGGGACTTGGGTTTCGGCTCCCAGGGGGGTCCCGGGCTCCGTCCCAGGCTCCATCCCAGCCTCCCGGAGTGCTGCCACTGCGCAGCCTCCCAGACCCTGCCCAGCTTCTCCCCGCTCGGTGGCACCGGGGTGACCACAACGCTGAGCCTCTGAGGAGAAAAGAATAAATGTAGATGATCCTGGAGGGATGGTGTAAAAAAAAAAAAAAGTTGATGTTTATGACTGGCTGCCTGCTTGCTATTTAAACATGCAGGGAGACAGCTGATAAATATTTAAGTAGCACCAATTTATTTAGTGCTGCACATGTTTAACAAGATGAATACTAAAGAGGCTAAATAGATTAAGATTTCTAAAATGATTGTGCCACATGTGTCTTTTTACTTCAGGCCTCTGCGTAGCAAGGATGTTTCCACCAGTGTAACTATCTCTTAATATATTAATAAATCTTGTGCTTTGAAGCCCCAACAAACATATCCTGCACCAAGGTAGCCACGCTGAAGTACACAGTATTTCATGCCACTACCATACATCCATGGTGGATCTGCACCAGCAATACACCTTCAGGTCAGACCAGGCTGGGGATTTTGCGCCTCTGCTCTGGCTGTCACCTTGAACATCCTTATCCTCCCCTCTTAAGGTTTTGCTTTTGCGTGAAGATGGTTTTAATGTTTAATATTGCCCTTGCACACATGCACACTAGTGTCCCCAAATTCACAAGGAAAGATACGTGTATATACACGGAGACTGTGCCCACCGTGTATTTCTGCATCAGTCACATGTGGTTGGAAGTGTGGAAGATTAGCTTGAGTACTTTGTACGACATGTAAAGCCTCACTGAATCTCACTTGATTAGTTCTCCTGTCCTGACCCTAATACAGAGGTAAAAATATTTAATGGCCTGTACTAAATTAAGTAACACCAGGCTGTGACTCAAATATGCATGACTAAATCTAGTTTAGTGATTCTTATGCTTGAAGTGTGTCACCAAGCTACCCCCAGAAGAGAGTGGCTTAGGTAAACACACTCTGGGATCAGCTTGCAAAGGAAGAATCACTTTTGAATACCGGTTTATATTAGTCACAACCACGCAAGAGCCCTCTGGCAGTGCTGAGCTTTTGTTTCAGATAGTAGAATACCCATTAGAAATGAAATTACATCATTGGCATCGAGAGCTTTTTCCTTTTGTCGTATTTTGATTGAGAGAAAGCCTGCCTTCAGCGTGACACCGTGCAGCTATCATGGCCATTGACATCAGGGCAGAAGACTCCAAATATATATCAGCCACCATTTTGTGCTTTTATTTGCCCCCCCCCCCTCCCCGCAACACTGGAGAAGCTCAGCTGAGATCAGAGCATTGTGGTTAAAAACGCACGTCAACCTCACATGGGTCAGGATGGGACAAGGCTAATGCAAGTCTTCTTAACGGAGTAGACGAGGCTGAACTTCTGTTTCTTAACTGTGAACGTGTCTCTGATACAGCTTCCACTGAAGAACGGGGGCAGAGCTGCCTCTGCTCCCCCACTGGAGCAGTCCCTGCCCTGCACAGCTGAAACCCTCACCACCAGCAGCAATTCCTCTTCTTGTAGGCAAAGGAGGCAGTTGCTACCTCTTGTAGGTTTTTGCTGTCCCTGCCAGGCTTCTGTCTTTGGTAACTGCCTGCTTTGCCCATGTATTAAGCCACTACAGGAGGGGGAGAGTTTCCACACAGTCTGGTGAATTCTCTTTTGAACAGAACTGAAGCTATAAAAACCTCTAAAATGCTTTAGAAATTACACTATCGTGTAAGAGAAATACAGCCTCTGCATCCGTATATATAACAAGATTTCATATTAAATGCATTTATCCTCATTCTGTCACCCACACAAAGTTATTTTCACCATTAAAGTTATGCGTGACAACTTGCTTATCCATTCTGAATGCACTGGACAGGAGCTAGTTTTCCATATCCAGCGCAGAACATACATCACCTCCAAACATGAGTATCACATCTATTTGAGATGCTTGCTGGAAGATTTAATTCCTTTATCAATTTTGTTAGACATCATTTCAGGCAGGGATGGAGCTCTGGGTTCCGTACTGCGGAAAAATCTTCCATCGGTCTTCCTAACACACAGCAAGAGAAAGGCTGCTGAAGTGCTCTCAACAAACAGCAATGGATGCTCTGCCAGCGAGGCAATAAAAACCCTAATGGGAGGCTACCAAAGCCCCAGCATTATGTCATTTGGGAGAGGTTTGCCAGGACGGCAGGATTCCTGGTGCCTCGGAGGCTGGAGGCTGAAATGAAGACCAGAACACTGCTGTCAACTGGAGGAAGACCCAGGCCTTCAACTAAGTCCCTCCAGTTAATCTGTGGAGATCAAAGACAAGGCAAATGGGGGGGTTTGTCCTCTCTAATTGGAAAAATATGCAGAGGGGTTATTTTCTCTGGATTTCACAAGACTTGGTTACTTTTACTTACCAAAAACATTGGGGCGGGTGTGTGGGGGGTGTGTCTGAAGAAAGACTCCCCAGCGTGTGGCCCTGCTTTGAGCAGGCACAGGTCTTCATGCTCCTGCTGGGCAGGGTTACCTGGGGCTTCCTCACTGCCAAGACCACTGCAGTTACCAGAGCAGACAGGCAGTAGATAAGATATCAGGGTACAGAAAAACTAGTTGCCTGTTGCCTTCTGTATTTACAATCATTTTGCACCAAACACAAACACTGTGATCTATTGCAAAGAGAAATTTAGGGATGTGGAAGCAGGGGAAGAGCTCAGGGTAAATTTGTGCTGCTTCTGAGTGAAGGTTTCAGTAGCATACAAATACTTGCAACGCTTGGTCTCTTGCTGTGAATATCTTTTTTTTTTCCCCTAGTCCTGGGGTGAATTGCAGTATGAGATACAGCCTTTAGAAAAACATTAATTAGTATTTCCAATCCGCAGCATCTAGCTTGAGCCAGCTGTTCTTTTAGATTCATCTACAGTACATGTCCGTCTCTGAGATTTTATACACAAATTAGACCGCATATGAACTTGTTTTTGGTAGCACACAAAGAGGACTCACATTTTATGTGAATTTACCCTCTAGCAACTGTAAAGTTCAGTATTTGAACAAGTCATGCGCTGGAAGCTCCCCTCCATACAGTCACAAAAAACCCCTCGTGATGAGTGAGGGCAGGAGGGGAGCGGGGATCATCAAAACACGATTCCCAAATTGTCAGTCTGCCTTTGTAATGGCTGCTGGGAGCTATGCCTGCTCGTGTGGCTTAGAGACTTATTTTGAGCATTATTGTCAGCTTCTTCCTGGTACGTTCACCTCTGTTTCAGAAGCAACGGGTCAGAGGTACTAAGTGTATACGCATTATTTACACATCAGTGCTTCGCAATTTCCATCATCCACCTACAGAAAATATCCAAATTCAGCAACTCGCTTACCTATTCATTATGCGTAACATCCCAAATCTCAGATAAACACTTCAGGCCATGCTTTCCTACATAAAATTCCCTTTTTTTTCTTTTTTTTTCTTCCTATTTACTAATTTACTCCTCCTTTGCCCTACAAATATATATAATTCATTTTGAATATTTTATGCAAAATGCAATACTAATGGGATTTGAGTCTTGCTGATAAGGATTCAGGTTCTGTAACTGGTATTCATATAAAACTTAGTCTCTAGGTTTCAAAATAGATGCAATTCACAGTGCAAAGCTGCTTAAAGGCACAGAAATAACAATGTTTAAAAGGAAAAAAAAAGAAAAAAAGGAATAAGCGTCACTCATGCAATTCCCCAAGAATTCTTCCTGAGCAGGAAGAACAACTTCTTCCCCAAGAAAATGACAATGCTGAAACCTCTCTCATTACCTGTTTGGAAGAACACAAAAAATGAAACTGTCCCTCCTCGAGCTGGCAGCTGGGTCATGCTGCAATAGTCTTGTTTTCAGCGTTCGCTGTGTTCACAGTCCAGTCTGTAACCAGCTTGAAGGGGGAAGATGACATCCTCCCTCCTGTGGTTTGGAGCGACAGGCACCCTGAAGGAATACAAAAAAAATCAGTTCTTTTAATTTCCAGTTGCAGAAAAATAGAGATATTTTTGTTCAACCTGGAGCATTCTCTCAGTATTTTCTGGGTGCACCCAGTCATACTTATTGCCATGAGAAAAGAAAAAAATTTGAACTATTTCGTATCTCATCCTCTATGGCTATTTCTTTCTCCCTACCTGCAATATGCAGACTGGAAATATTTGATTTTTATTTGCACTCGTGTGATGCTTTCACTCAATGTGATAGTCCATATCATACTGTGCCCTCATCACTCAGCACCCCTCTATTACCTATAAAGGGTGAATATTGCCTTCCTTACGGCATTCATTGGTGAGGGAGAGCTCCTTCATGCTCTCAAATTCGAAGAAACTCTTTCTTTTTATACAATTGTGTTCTACACATTTTTTCATGCAATGGGACCAGACTTTCCAAGCCTAGTCATGCTAATAGTCATGTTAATAGCCAAAGCAAAAGTAAGGACAGCTTTAAGCAAGATCATTGAATGAAGCAGTGTCAACACCAGTTAGACTGCCACATTGGGCTACCCCTTCTTCGCCAGCACTCGTCATAAAGAAGATCCGTGAGAAGGGATGTCTGACATCCAAAAATCATCAGCCTAGTGCTCCATTTGCACCTCTGTCAAGCATTGCATCTAAGAGATGGCCAGAGCTCGTGCAGCCTTCAGCAGAGCAGGACTACGGCCCCTGTTACTTGAAGGAGTCCAAGACTCAGTCAGACAGTTGTGGCTGTGCAGAGTTGCACTGAAATCACCTGTAGGGCAACTGTAGCTTGAAAACAGAGAAGTTACCTGGCAGAAAATTATACATCCCAGATGAAAAGAGTCTGAATTTTTCAGGACAGAATATGTACAAAACCATTGGGAATTGACTGGGCTTCTTGTCAAAATAAGAGGTTTACTTTGTTTTCTGAATAACTTGCTTTTTGTGTGTGTTAATAGAAACCTCAGAGGAAATGGTGATTCTGCTAGAAATAACTCTCAGATATTCATCAGAAGAATTTCTGGTGACAATAGTGTTTTATATTTCTGAGTTGGACATCAAACAACAACTGGGCAGAGCAGCACATAAACCTGGAAAATTTCTCCCTGGTGTCCTTCGCAGAGATCAGATTCCAACTCAGTCTCAATTGTTGAAAATCTGTGGGGGTTATATGAACTACCTCTTGCTTGTGTGTGTGCAAGTGTCTTCCCTGATCATTAGAGCTATCCGGAATATTGCAGGGTGTGGGAAACAGACAGAGACAAATCCAGCAGGATGGGTCCAAAGCAACCTTCCCTGGCAGAACTCCAGCAGCTCCCTTCAAACACCGCAACAGCTCGTGTGGCGCTGACTGAGTCTCCCTGCAGAGTTCAGGTTTCCAACATATGGTGGCCATAAAAGGGCACAAACAACTTGCACTAATTGTGCGAGAGAGAAATAGGCACTAAAAAATTGGGAAGATCAAAGAGGGAGAGATTATTAGTATCAGCACCAGATGTTCTGGAAAAAGATGTCCTAAGTGACTGGAAATGAGAAATTCTTGATGACCCTGTTTGTGCACTAATTCACAGCTGCATTTATCTCCATTTCTTCATTACTGCCAGTGAAACAGGGGCTTCTTTGGAAACGCAGCTGCTGTTTCGTATGCTCGGGCACTGTCCTTTTCTCTGACGATCATTGCTTTCTGCCATGGTTGGTTCTCATGTAAACCCACAGTGGGAACCACTGGGTTAAATAAGACACCATAAGGTTAAGTGAGATTATGCAGGGGTTAGAAGGGCTTCGTAACAGGAAACAAACGCAGCGAGACAAGAGGCTCGATGTTAAAAGGAACGCCACAGTGTAGGAAGGGGAGTGGGTGTGAAGCCCCACAACAAGCCTTGGCAGTCTAATTTAAACTCATTTCTTTCCATCAGTTACCAGGATTTACCCCATTTAAACCATATCCAACAAGGGAAGAGCACTGCTATAGTCAAGTTGATGTGTTTTGAGAACTGGTGTCTTTTTAAAGAGGAAGCCCTCTATGAATCTTATTAAGGGCAAGGTTAAGCCAGAAATCTCACTTGGGTATTGCTTAAGTAGGCGTAAGTATGAGCGCAAGAGAAGAAAAGCAACCCAGAGGAAGGCAGCCAGAACTGCCCTCGGTACAGCTGCAAAAGCACATGTAGCAGGACCCTAAAAGAAAGTCTGTGAAGGCAGGGCTCTGGGCTGGGGTGCTGGCTGTAAGGCCGATGAGATGCTGGAAAGGAAATGCCATCCTGTTTGATCTTTCTCAGGCTCAGCTAAAAAATGCCGGGGTCTTTGTCAACAGGCAGAGCAGGATCGCATTAAAGATACATCCGCGCTCAGTTTCCTCCTGCGGCTAAAACAGTTTGAAAGACCTTTCAGATCTTTCACTGCTTTGGTTCAGTTGCACAGCAATCCAGAGTGAAACCTGTGAAGATGTTAAGTAATTCCCATATGAAATTTTCACGCTGACCTTTGCTGCTCTAGGGCTTGTCATGGAGTTACCATGAACAAGACCATGAAGATGAGCATTACTTTGCTTTCAGACTCTTTTAAGAAAGTCTCCTAATAAAGCCCTCTGAAATTAATGGAACATTTAGTGTATTTGCCTTGAGGAATATTTGAGAAACAGCATTTGTCTCAAGCAGTACTACTAAACCTTTGATCAGTTCTATATGCTAGAACCATACAGTCATATTACGTTTGGATTTTGAAACGGAAGTGTTTGATTTATATTCTGTGACTTTTCTTGAAAAAAAAAATTTGAACTACAACTTACTCAAAGAGCTCATTGAAGAGAATTGGACTGTCAAAGCTCCAACCTAAAGCTGAGTTAGATAGTTTTGACTTATTTTTCGACAGAGTAATGAACAGATGAATACTGCCTAGTTTAGTACAAGAGACATTTCTGTGTTGTTTTGTTTTCCTGCTCCCAGTCAACCTCTTAGGTGAACGCTGCTAGAAGCAAATGGTACTCACTCAACTCAAGTTTCCAGGCCATCGGGTACTACCCTCAACTGTCTACACAGTGATGGCCATTGCCAACATATGTTTGTAGCTCCCCTGGCACAATGTGACCTGAACTGTAGCACAGCAGTTGGCCTCGACTCTATACGGTCATAGTTATCAAATAACAAATACTCCCGCTAGTGAGGGAAATGAATTCAGAGCACATCCTCCATGCATGTGACCAGTGCTGAATCCCATTACACTTCAAAGAACGATTTCTAGGCCAGGACTGGGCAACAGACATACAGATTGATGTGTTTTGGAGGATGTTGCTTGAATGGAATGTCAATAGAGAAAAGATGCTTTTTCAGTACTTACCCAATCTGAATTCTACTGTTAGCTTTCTACTACAGCCAACGACACTTCTGCCAGATGAACCAAGGAGCTCCAGTAGAGTACTGCTGCCACAGCCAGAACTCAACTAGTAGATATGCTTAATGTGTACTTTACCTCACCAAAGCAGAACAACCTTTTTTTGGAACGCCATATTAAATTTGGTCCAATGGTACACCAGATCTGGAGCAGACCTGCCTTCTCACCTCTAATTGTACCATTCAAAGTTGCTGAGAAATCATCAGGTTGGGAAAGAGGAAGACATATTCTTTAATGAAAAAGACTTAGATTTAAGAATTCTCAGACATACATTAAAGAAGGAAAGAGAAAAAGTGTTCACTGCATTATACGATTATTAATAGCTCTAGAGAGCTGTATGTGACTGTAAACTCAACAACTTGTGACAACTTTTCAGTCAAAGTAAATTGTTCTGCAAGCCAAATATCAGCTAAGCTTGTTCATAAGAGTCTGCTTTAATTGCTGCCTTGAAATGAAGCTGCACGCGCAGCCAAGGCAACACTCACTAGTGTGCTCATGACAGAGATGAGAATTAGGAGTTCAGTTCTTACTATGATTGCTCTTAATAAGCCTGTATAATTATATGGTAATACAATGCGAAACGTCTTCTGTGGGTTCTCTGCAGTAGAGGAGCATTTCACCCTGGGAGAAAACATTTAGTTAAGGTGGCAAGCCTCATTTTTGCACTGCAGTCCTGCCAGTCTCACAATACTCGCAGTTGCTGTATTTCCTAAGGCTGGAACTCCTGGGGTCTGCTGATTGCATGACAATCTGCAATTTATGTATTTACTTTAGATAGAAAGCCTCCAGCTCTTAGGGTTACTGACAAAAGCTTCCAAAAAAATAATATATATATGTCCTGGAGGTCCAAGAAAAGAAAGTGATATGCAAACCTTTTTGTTTTTTAAATCTCACGGTGAGTATCAATCGTGGTGCTTCAGAGAGGGGGTGAACCTGCTCAGAATTTTATCCGTGCAGAATGGATAGTCCTGAAGCCCAGGCTTGAAATACCTTTGCACATTCCCTTGATGGAGCCCAATAAGTAAAAGTTTCCTTCGCTTTGGGGAAGTGCTGTTCTTTAGGATGGACCAGTGCTATAGGTCCTTTTGGCCTTGTTCCTTGCTATGAGACAGATTTTGGGTCAGTGAGCTAGATTCCCTATACTTCGTTTCATGAATTTCTTAAGCGGAAATAGTCTATTATATCCCACTGTGGGAGAATGTGCTGCTGTGAAGCTTAATTGAGATTTATTGTTTTTGAGATTATTGGCTGAAATGTGAAAGCACGGTATTATATTTGCACAGGGATTTATTGCACATTTCAAAAAGCAGAAAGGATTGTGACTTAAGTGAAAGTAATTATAGAATTTGGGGTATACATTTTATATATGTATATCACTTTCAAGCAGACAGAAGCTTTTAAGTAGTGCCAGTTGTTTGCTAGGGGAGTTGCCTGGGGGGGAACTACAGTATATTTCCTAGTTAATTACTTCAGATTAAAGGTATCTTTAAATGTTACTGCATTGAAGGGCAAGCTATATTAGTGCTTTCAACTTACAACCTAGGAATTACTAATTGAATTTGTTTTAATTAGGAAAAGTCAGCTAGAACTGAGGAGCTGCCCCACATCAATTTTAAGATTTTTGTAGTGCCCTGGAAATTGCTATCATTTGCCTTAAAAAGACAGTGTCAGGTGAGTTTTGTGGGGATGTTTTGTTTTGCTTTGTTTTTTTAAACAAGTATTTGACTTTAGGTTTTGTTTGGGTTTTTTTTTTTTCATTAGATGTTATAGACAAGGGTGGGGTCTTTACACAAAATTAGCACTGTAAAAATACATTCATGGCTCAGGAAACCTGTCAGGGTGAAGTATGTCTCTGATTCTTTGTGGTCTGCTGCTATTCCACTAAGAGCACAGGCTCGGAGACTTAACTTCTTGCCTGAAGTATTTGATTTCAATTCTCATCCAAAAATACAACATCCATATCTTTGACACCTCACTGGAAGTGTAAATGTAAAGATTATTGAAGCGCAAAGGAAATCAGCCAAAGCTTGCACCTTTCATCTCTCCTTCACAGCGCTACATCTAGGATTTCATGGCAAGATAGTGACATTATAAGTGGAGCCGATATTGCCTCTTAATTGCCTGCTTCGGGTCTTGAAAAAAGTGGCTTTCGATTATCATCTATAATCAAGGCATCAGCGTCCCAAAGCAAAACCATTAAGCCATATTTATGACTATTACACCTTAATAAAGAAAAGTGACAATCTCTGCAGAATGCGCAAGAGATCAGTTTCCTAAAATTATTCAGGTACCTAAATAAAATGCCGTAGCATCTAAATCCTTCTTAAAGCCTAGCCAGCCTAGATTTGGTGCAGTTGGCCGTGCCACTACCTGGGAAATGTCCAAAGTTTATGCTGACAGAGACAACTTAATTAAAGATTTGCTTTATCAACTACAAGGTACACTAATAGGAGCATAACATGAAAGGGAAATAATTATTCTGTTGGGTTTGTTTCCAGTGAAGTCTCAACAGAAGGACTGCCTCCGCTGTTGGGGACAACGTTTCAAAGATGTAGACAAATTATGGACAGTCTAGAGGAAAGAATGTTAAGATTCTTTAGTCTAGGGAAAAAAAAAAGACAATCAAGAAGAGGTATGATAACAATCTTCCACTAAAAATATTGTTGAGAAGAAAGTGATTAATTGTTTGCTCTATCTGCTGGGGTAAGGAAAAAGGAAATGAACATATCACAGGCTTCCTCTGCTTCCACTCTTAACAGGTAGACACCAGATTAAAGACAGTTTAAATTGCTGCTCCAATATCCTGCCCACAAGTAAGGATTTGCTCTTTGTTGCAGAAAATGACAAACGTCTCACCCCAAAACCAAGTTTCACAGCCACCACCGCAAGGAAAAAGCAGCAGGGACTGGTGACTTTCAGCTGGGTGTGACAGAAGGGCTCCTGCCCAGCAGATGGGGTCTCTGTCAGCACCCAAGCCTCAAAGGCACAGGAGAGGCACAAAGACAGCCAAGAGTCACTCACACACCAAGTGACCCTGGCTGCTGAACTTCTACTTTCAAGAAAGGCTGGAACAGGAGAGAAAGTAGTGGTGATGTTGCCCTAGACTTGTGAATCCTAATCCTTCTTCCCAAGGATCAGGTGGAGCTAAACGAGTCCTGGAGACGAGCGCACAGATGATGTTTCCAAGATGGCTTTGTCACCCTCAGCCACGGGATGATATTGCACGAGCTGTTGAGGCAGATGGGAATCCTCTTGACGAGGAAAGATTCTTCGCCTGTCAGTTTTCCAGGATGAAGAGGCTTTAAGTGAGATTTGGGAGGAAGAGAGTAACAGGAGCCCATTGGCAAGCAATAACAGCTCAATCTGGACTAAAGTCTAAGGACCAGAAGAAATCAGGTCCTTATTGTAAATGCAAGGGAAGGACAGGAACGAATATGGGGGAATCCCTCCACTGAACGTTTTAGATGCCTGAATACTGCCCGAGCTGCACGCTGCTCCCTCTCCCTGAGCTGGCAAAGGACAGGGACAGGGGAGACCCGCAGCCCTCATCCTGTGTTCAAGGGTCATTGTGGGACCCTGCCTTGCCTGGAGGACTTTGACAGACCTTTGCTTTCTTGTTTTTCATCATTGGACATTAGGATATCACAAGACACTTCAGAGGTTCACCTAATTTCCTCCCTATTCCTCCTTAATGTCCTTTGATAAACATGGATTCTGGTGATAGGTTAGCACTTTCCTCCTTCTATCCCCACAGGTACTTGGAGGCACAGTACAGAGGCTTTGCACAACACATTATGAGAGCTTCTTACTAGATTCACATCAGCCTTCTTTGTGGGAGCACCACATGAAGACAAAACACAGCAGTACAAACCCACCGCTCTCCCTACCAAATATACCACCGGCAGTTTCACAGGGACTCGTAGGGATCCTGCCACATCAGTACACATGTACAGTACATCTCAGTGTGGGAGATGTTTTCACCCGGCTTAGGTCTTATCCTGGGCACCAAAACAAAAAAAACTCCAAAACGCGACTAACAGTTGTTAGCGATTTTCTTGTGATTTAAAAGAGCAATCTCTAGAACAGAGAAAAAGGAAATGATAGATCAAACTAACTGCAGTCTTCCAGAATTTTTCTGGGCAAGTAATCAGATTTGGGTTTTGTTCTTTTTAGTGCTTGAAGAGTAGCACGATGATGAACGAAAGCCAACATAAATTTGTCAGATCATTTCAAACCAGTGCATTTCCCTTCAACAGCGTAATACACCATAAGGTGAGAAGCAGCAGATACCACATATGTTGATTTTCATGAGGCTTTTGATACTCTCTCACATGATAGTCTCAAACTAAGGGAACACAGTGCAGATTGAAATTGCTTGCAGCAGTTGACAAAGCCTGTTAGGAAATCCTGCTCGGGGAGTATTTATCACTAGTTCAGCAGCACACAGCAGTCAGATTCTGCAGACGTCTCTTCGTGCTCCGTTACCATTCAGCGTTTTTAATCAGTAGTATTGTGCTGGTGCCAGAGAAAGGTGAAGGAAGGGCTGTGGATGCACTACACGACAGGAGTTCAAAACAAACTTGACTAACCACAGAAACAGATGGTAAAAAAATTAAACCGAAGCAGCTCTAATACAGGATTTTACATTTTGGCAGCACTACAGTACAGCACAAGTGCAGGCTTGGGAACAATTAGGCAGTTCCACAGAAAGTATACAGATCTCGCAGCGCATTCAAACTCTCCTGGGTCAGAAGTGGCATCCTGTTTTTTTAAGAGGTAAATCCCATACCAGGATACGGCAAGTAAAAGCTGGCTGATGTAATCCGCGGGCTCAGCTCAGCTGGGCAGGGAGGCATCAGCTGCAGTTCTGCGCCCGGGACGAGCGTGGGACAAGCTGTGCGCTCAAAGAGAAGCTGAACTCTTTGGGGTGGTTTAGCAAAGGAGCCTGAAGGGAAACACGAAGCAGTCTCAGCTGCCAAGGATGTAAGAGAAACAGAGGCAGGGGGAGGGGAGTGGAGATGTAAAATGTATTCTCCATGCCCAGGATGGACAAAAAGTAGGGGGGGGGGTTAAACTTCAGTAAGGAAGACTCAAAACAGACAGTAGGAAGCTTTCTGCAGGTAATAACAGCACTTGCAGTGTACATATTTACCATTCAGGAAGGTCGTGGAGTCTCTGTCATTTAAGATTGAGGAAGAAGTTAAGCAAATATCTATCAGGAGGTACGTGAATTGGATGCTGCATCGGACAGGACCTGAGCTAGAATAAGTAGCTCTTAACCAGCTTCCGACACCGTGAAATAGGCTTGATTAACAAGGCTTAAAAAAAAGTAGACAAGTAAAACAAGCAAATACAGCAGTGAGTGCTGAAACAAACCAGGCAGAAACCAGCTGAACAGCTCAGAGGACAAACCTCAGCCCTGGCATCAGGCTGCTGCCATGGCAGGGAACCCCGCCACCAGTGCTGGACTACGGGATGAGTGCCAACACGGAGGAACAAGGAGGAAACAACAGCAGAATACAACAAGAAAGAGCCAAATTATGACACTGGCCTCCCAAAATACTCTAGCTGCTCTAGCCTAGTGTACTAGACTGTCTTCCCCGATTCTTTAAAAGCTGTGACTATTGTGCGTGTGTATGGCCTAATAAAGCAAGTAGCTTAAAAAGGTCCAGTAGAGGAAGGGCTGGAGCTGCCGTACTTGTAGGGTAACTCTTACAAATGCCTCCTCTGCCTTCTACAAGGCACTGGCTGGAGCTCAGATGTTCTTACCCCTGTCTCCCACAGTGTACGCCAGGCTGCTACATGCCCACACACACACCCACCCCATTTTACATGGGGCAAGTGGAACAAAGCCCATCTGCCTTCTGCCTGTGCCAGTCAAATCACACCATCATCATCACCAACCACCACAGCACCTCCCCGGGGCGCTCCGCTGTCTGCTTTGAGATGCGTGACAAGTCTCTCTAAATGATTCTCTCTGGATGCAAGTGTACCATTTACTTATTACAACATGAGGTCAAGTAGGAAACTTCCGTACTTTGATACAAAGGTGCATTATTTATGGTTACAAAGGGGGCTTTGACAAAGGCCTCCGTTTTCTGCTCTGTCCTCAATGTGCAATCTACATCCAGGAGAGCCTGTCAGAGTTCACATCAGACTCACCTTGGCACCCATCAGCAGAGGTAAACCATACCTGGCCAAATTCCTGAGCAGTGTAACAAAGGAGAGGAAATATCTGCTCTTGTGAAGTGCCCAAAGCCAGCCCGCCCCAACCCCGCAGCTCAGCGAGTCAAGGATTACACCGGTCCATGACTAAGGGGGGTTCTTCCCATCTACATACTCAGGTCTTGCTCTACGAGGGCTTCTCGTCTGGCGTCAGAGAAAATGCTGCTCAAAGGAAGACCTTCCCCAAGTCCTGAGCACGTACCTTTGCAAGGGCAACTACAGGCTTTGAAGACCCAGCGTCCAGCCAGGGGAACAAAAGCACCCAGTAACTAGCGTTGCAGCCCAATTTCATTTGGGGACCATTTAGTTGAGTTGAAGGGGCGAGGCTGAGAAAGTGACAAAATGGCACAGCTTAGGAGTGGGGAATGACAACAAAAAAAGACTTTACCCTATTTTGTCCCTACCACATAAACACACACAAATCTATCTCTGGAAACATGCACCCAAATGCATGTTATTTCCACTGTTACTTTTCATGGATGAAGTTCTGCATTTGCAGATGCTATTTTCAAACATTTATCTTTTTTTTTTTTTTTTCCACTGGTTGAAGTTATTTATCAGCCCCTTCCCTCCTTTTTTTTTCCTTTATATAAATAAAATCACATATATATTCTTTCTAGATCATTAGCAACCATATAAGCGACACAGGCTTTAGAAGCCCCAATCTGCTGAGCGTTACCCCACAGTGGGCAGAAGGAGAAAACCCCTGATTATTTCTTCTGTGAAAACCATTATCCTGAACAATTTCTCTTCAAGACACAAGGAAAGACTTTCAAATGCTCCATAATATGCTAAACAGAATTAACAGGTTTCATGTGGCTTTTAGGCCACAGCTTCTCGTTAATTAGGGAGCTCTGGTTTATAGCTGTTGCAGGACTGTGTTTGAAGGTTACCAGGTGTCCTCGTACTCGTACTATCCAGTAGTGAAATCGTAACGCTGATAATTCGATATCCATCTCGCTATTCACCACAGGCTGCCGACAGCTACTTGGAATATTACAGCAAACCCAAAGCCAGCAATTGTCTTCAGAGGAAGAAAAGGTAATTACTATAAAAATAAGACAACCAACATTTTTTAATAGTCCAAGAGCCCTTCCCTTCTCAAGTTAAATTTCAGTGAGAATATTTTCCTCTACAGACAAGATTTAGTCAGTCTTTAGTCCTTAAAAAAAAAACAAAAACAAGCTGCAGATGGATGAACAGTAGAATAACCAATGACCATTTGACATATCCAAAATGACAGCAAGGAGAACAGATTTAAGATCTAGCTCATTTCCTTGGTGTTTAAACTGTAATGAGAATTTACAGGTAAACTGTAAGACCTGCAAACCCAGTATATTGTGTATTGGTCTCTTACTGTGCCCCTCCTGCTCTCACAGACTGCTCACACCAGAGATAAACCAGAGATTATCTTCCTCCTTACAGTGGTTATGTGAGACTACAGAGCTTGTAGTTTTGTTTCTCAGGGTTTGCAGTTTGGTTAGCAAATCGGGAGCTCGGCACACTTACTGCCCTCAAGCCCCTTGGGACAAAAATCCACATTACCGAAAACTGGGACTACTAGAATTATAAATGTTTTAGAAACTAGGGTTGTCAAATCAATTAAATAAATAGAAATAAAAGAAATTATGTGTATTCAGATCAAAAGCTGAAACTTTTGAACCTTGAACCTCACGCAATTTGCCGTTTTGAACATAAGATGCACAAAGCAGGTAAATCAATTCCACAAAATGACTCTGATGTCATTAACAGAACATCTACGGTAAAGAGTCACTTATTAAATATACACTGAGGCTTTGGCCCTGCTTTTAAGGAATGAGGGTCTAGCACAAAAACTAGCTAGAGAATTTACTCCTGCCCACGAGGAGGCAAAACAGCACGTGGTCACGGAAAGGCAGAACAAACACCATAAGCCGTTACCTCAGATGGAGCAGAATTCACCCGCCTCTAATGTCAAAGTAATTTTAAGTAACTAAAGACAACTTAAATTTTTGGATCAGCCTAATAGGTGGGTTTTCTGCTACTGCATTAAGGACACCGTCTCCAATCAGTAGCTAGTGCCGAGCCTCAATGCAACATTGATTTTCATTACAGCTATGCCTTGCAGGAGTCTGAAGGGCACAGAGCGGGAACTGACCTGAAAACAAGGTCCCATGGCTTCGAGGTCAGATACATATACACGTGGTACTTCAAGAACTGTTTCCAGAACAGACTAGTTTAGCACAGCTCCTGCTGCCTTGGCTATAGAAAGAAGTTGGCCGCCGGCTATATTGCTGCCTTTAACAAGAACGTCAAGTTCAAATCAGATCTGCAGGAAAATTTTGGACTGACCGTCAGTCCTGTCACCAGGATTGTACTTGCTAGCGTCAACTCAAATACCTTCCCGCTTTCATGTAGTGTACCAGGCCGAACAACGTGCTGTCCAATGCTGGATTTTAAATTTCATTGCCACGCTTCTCAGTAAATCAGAGGCATCACTTCCCCAGGCTCCACAATTTCACTCCTCTGAATTACCTATTTTAAACTGTCAGCATCAAGCAAGTGATTCCTAAGCTACCTTGATACTTACTTAATTTTCAACAGGAACAGCAGGTAGAAGCATCTATCAGGACTGGGCAAACAGGAACATACTCTTTCTGATACTCAAAGCAGTCAACACACACAGAAGCTTATTACTGCTTTTGGCCAACAAACCGAGCGTGGATGGGAAGAAGCATCGACATAAAACCTGAGCCTTCCCTGAACACCAGAAACTACTCTATTAAAAATATACTTATCTTGCAACATCACTCTCACATCAAAGTAATTTCTGATACAAACACATGAAAGCAGTAAAAACAATGTAAGGTATTATACATGCAATGTGTTTGCCTGTTCAATGCGCGATTTATTTTAGCAAATTTTACAACAGAACTGCAGCAAAGTCAACCTAAAAATATTAGAGCCCAAGGTAGTGCTGCCGCAAGCCACAGCTTTGTACTGACAGAGTCGACTCCTCTCTCTCCTGGACACTCAACACTTTCTACGGTCCGGCTGTAAAGACAGAACTGCCTCCAATTACCAGTGAAACCTTGGGTCTGCTTGACAGCATTACTCTAGTAGAAAGCAGTAAACGAATGGAAGAAATGACAGTCTACACAGCCTAAAGCGGTAGCTGTCAGGTACAGGTGGGCAGCGTATTTACAGTAAGTGCAGATTTTAAAATCTGAGATTATTTCATCGCAAACACAGTAACAGTGTCTTGGGCAAAAATGAAATATTTTTAAAAACCTATTAATAACGGGATTTTCCCGTTATTAGAGCTATGAGCTCACAAAAGTGTTTTTTAGTATTACATATTAATGATCCATCTTACAAGTCCTCTGTTGGCAGCGTTTTTTCTAAATCAAGAGTTTAACAGATACTTAAGTCCTAAAAAAAGTGTAGAGTGTAGCTAGGCTCAGGCTTAGCAGTTATGGCTCGTGAAAGATACTATTCTCCTAAAGAAAGAGACATACAGAAATGACACATTAGGTGTTTTTGACAGCCTTCATAGTCTAAGCATCTCATACCACTATACGCAGAAAAACTTCCATGAGATAGTCAGTCCCATTGCACTGCTTTCACAGTGTTTGTTACAGCCCCCTTTGCGCAGTATTTACACCAAACTATTTGCTTCCTTGGAGTCAGCAAAAGTAACAGAGTCCAAATTTCTAAGAACGAGCAATTACTCTGTAGAAGTTTTAAGAGCGAACTTTGTTTAGTAATTGTGAAGAGCATTTCTGAAAGCCCTGATTACCCAAGACTGATGCACTCAGTACAACTCCTAGTTTACTTAGGATGGAGTAGCCCAGTTTGTTAGACAAAATGTTGCAATGTTTCAGGAGTTTCACGTAGTTTGATTTACATTTGTGCTATAATTAAGTTGCATTCATCCACGCTTACCATCACCGAATAGATTCAGAATTGCAGCCCAACAGCTGAGCTGGTGTAGTAGCCACAAGCAGGCAAACACTGGCTGTACAAGTGACCTTAAGAACTATGCTGACTTGCAAAAACTGACTTCTAAATGAATACTTAGAATATAGAAAATTTTGCAGCACAAAAAACCAAGACAAAGTTGAAAAGTTTCAACAAACTCACTCTAAATTAAGAGGCCAAGTAAATTAACAGTGTACTTGTGATTGTAAAACTACTTTGCTTGAGGGGAAATTCTGCTTGGCTGATGAACATCCGAAAGGCTTCAAAAGATTAATTAAATAATCCTATGGAAAACACAGTTGTTCCTTAATGCTCGCATAATGAATAATACTAATTACAAATATATGCTGTACTCAGTGTGTGCATTTGAAATTAATTTGGCAACTGTGACTTTAGTTGAAGTATCACTGCTTGCATTGGAGCTGCCCAGATTTTGGTTTTGGAGGGATTTATGAATTGAAGAACTCAATTTATTCACTACTTAACTCTGACTCTTTTATTTATTTTACTGTTAAGACAGGTTTTCAAGAAAACCTAAAGAAAAAGACTATCTATAGATGAGAAATTTGTTGATTTTTTTTGTTTTGTTTTGTGGTTTGTTCCCCCTCAGCCACCTCCAGAGTTCTGAGAGGACCACCCAGGGTCAGAGAAGAAGCTGTGACCTTTCATTAAAGATGCACTGATAGATATTGAAGGAATCCCTATTCATCAGGAACAAAACCATGAGAACAATTTGAGAGCTTGGAGCAAGATAAAACAATGACATTTCATGCCCAGTTGTGTCCCTACCAGACCTTCAGAGAGTTTAAGGGGAAGTGTTGCATTTGCAGTGCCCTCTATAAGCAGTGCCTCAGGTATACCTCTGAATTACTGTGATCCATTAAGTCAACAAAGTTATGCCTACACAACAAAGGGAGATGTAACAGCCATATCCCAAAGCCCAGCCATACTGCTTTAGATCTAGCTGCCACAATTCAAGTGTAGAAACAAGGCAACGGAGGCTGCCAGCCTCAAGACAAGTATCTGGGCCAGGACCTGGACTTGAGCGCTGTTAGCCATTGCCCTTTCACTGTTACCGTCACGTGTTCAGGAAAGGCTTTGCCTAAGCTTATACTGCAGTTACATTCGGCTTTGCTGTGAAGGTCTAACTAGTCCAATTACGGCAGCTGACTACGTAAATTACAACTCCCTCAAGACACAGTATTTTTTCATTTACAAGGGTTTTGCCTTTAAAAAAACAAATTAGGAGTAGCTTGGCATCAATACCTTCTTCCTACGTGTGGCAATAACCAACTACTACAGAAATAAATCAGAAGTAAAGCCATTGATAACCCAGTTCCTATGCACATTCATGTCCCGCATTTGTAAGAATCTTAATGGAAATCGGAGTTTAATACCATAAGTACATTGCAAGGTCACCAATTCTGAATACTAAGAAAGAAATGTCGACGCTGTACTTTTCCTTTTTTAAACAAATATTACAAAATTGAATTTTATTGAGTTTCACACAAGATGCACTTATAAAATTGATACAGAATGTCATTCAACAGAAAAAAAATAAATGAAAGCAATTCCAAGCTTTCTTTAGCAAGTGCTAAATAATTCAAAAATAAGATACACCAAATTGACAGATAATCTGAATTTCAATGTGTGAACATCTCCAATTAGTATAAAATACATCAAAAATTAAAGATTTTCAAATTTTTCCCCAGTACAAGTCCTCTTCTTTTTAGTATCATCCCTGAACAGCAACCACAGATTTTGGCCTTTACTCCAGCTACTCTTGATGGGAGAGGAGAGGCTGAAAGACTGCAGCAAGAAGTTCCCACCAGAGCAAACTATGCTAACCTGTATGGCAAAGCTGTCTCATTACCAAGTCTGCTCAGATACATGATAACTCTGTTCAACTGTCTCCATTTGCTATATTACTGTAGTCCTGCAAGCTTCAAGGATTAGCATATACATTAAACTTTTACATGTTCATAAAGCAGATGAACTTTGGCTTTCCCACTCTGACAAATTATGAAATTACCAAAGAGCAAATTTTGTCTTCATTTGTTCAGCACTGATACTTTCCCTTGGAAAGTGAAACTGGTGCTTCCTTACATATCTGAAAGGCATTTGAAGTTAACGCCGTGTTTTAACAACAATATAGGAAGAATTTACCATTAACTAAAGGGTCTCTTCTGATGCAAGTCTCCAGCCTGAGATTTGAGCTCAAATTTATTCCATTCTTGGTCTGAGGATTCCAAACCATCTTTCATCAATTCTCCCACAACTGCATCTCACACCAGAAATTAAGATGCATCATAATGCTTAAGTGATCTTTATACATCTAGTCCATATACTTAAGCTAGGCTAAAGCCAACCAATTAAAATGGATAATTCTGATTTGATTGTCAGTATGAGCTTTTATAGGCAAGTTAATACACAGATGTCATTTTTATCAGTTAAACCCAAAAAGCAGTGCAATATTCTTTTCTGCTACGTTAATGCCATACATACAGTTCCAACACAACACTTGCTTGCTGCAATTAACACTGCCTTTCCTCGGCATATAGAAGTGCCTCTTTATTATTTTTTCCTACAGCAACAAAAAATCCTCAGCTTTTAAAAATAATTTTATAAATAGTTTGCCTTGTAGGACACACAACACAAGAATGAATATGTTTCATATTTGCCCAGTTACGCAGAACCCTCCTTACAGCGATCTTTCCTTGGTGTTTAGTATTTAGATAAAATAGTATGCAGTAAGTCTTTCATTTAAAGGCAAAATTTTATTCTGATTACAAGATTTTCATGATACATTTTGAAAATATTTTTGTTGACAAGAATAACTGTCTCGACTTACTGTTTTATGTACCAATGCTTTATGCGTTTGTTGATATAAGCACAAGTTTTGAATTCTGCTTGTAGATGTTTAATAAAACAAGGTAACTGGAAAGGCAAGCTCCCGGTCAAGTTGTCATACATTTCCAGGAATATCCTTACACTGGAGGAACCTTCATGAAAAGTAGTATGTTCTGGAAGCATGGTTTCATAACGCAGAACAGGATTATGCTTTTTTTTCCAGTCTATTTTCCAGAAAAGTGATACTGCAGCTCTGCCACCAGGCTAGAGACTCACGATCCACCACATTTTCCAAAAGGCAAGTTAAAGATCACTTACTTGACCTGACCAGATACCAAGTCAAGTTACTTGTAGAAAGAAATTTATATTTTTTGCCATTAATAATTTAAGTTTTTAAATAAATATTTATGTGCCTTTTTTGGCAACTGTCCATTCCGGTAGCGTCTGCTGTCCCAACAGCTCAGTATCCTTAGCACATTGATTTAAAAAAAAAAAAAAATCTTAGTCAATTCTGTTTCCACAAATAGTAAACCTGTCTATCTCCAACAAGTCTTTCTTTGAAGACCTGTGTTTTAATTCTGAACTGTCTTGGCTTATATCTTTTTCTTCTCCATCAGGAGTTGTCAGAAATTGATCAGAATTGCTTGTTACAAGTAAAGACGGCGTGTTCTCCTTCTGATGCACAGGTTGACTGGTAACTGATGTAGATCCATTTTCATCTGTGGAAATTCCTGTTGGAACACAAGACAATTACAAAGATAATCATTAATTTAACACAGACATACTGATGCATCTATAACATCCAGATTCCTCCAAAGCTGTCCTGAAAAAGTGTGCTACATCAAACCCGCAGAAGCAACAGAAGAATCCTTTGTGGAAGCCCCTACCTCTTCTTCATTTTACCTTAAGAGATTTCCTTTCCTAATGTGGTAAAAGGATAGAAAATGAATTCTATAGAATTTCAGATAATGAGCAAAAGCATAAGCAGCAGATATTAGGACATAAACTACATTCTTCTAGTTTACATACTCATTTTTGTTGGCTTAGGCAAAAAGATTTTTGACAGTCACTATGTGAATCACACAAATATTTTCTATTGAACTGAAGAAAAGGAATCTCTGTAGTGTGAACTAGATGTGCCTAAACCTCTACTTTTGTACAATAAACCTGGCTTCTCTAGGGACAGCTAATAAATAACTTGTGCACTGCTACACAATTTAATAGCACTGGCTCCTAAAGCAGTTCTATTAAAGATGCCTATTTTTATTCCTGCCTCTTATTTCAGCCGAATTGAACACTGGCTCCATTAACCTAAGATATTTGTAAGTAGTATCCATGTATTGTTTCCACATTTTGTTAAAACATTTAAAGAATTAAAATGCACAAGCAAATGACAAAGAAATACATTTTTCTTATTTACTATATTCTCGTAAAGACTGAATTACTGTTTTTAAAGGAATTTGAAACAATCTGACTAATGTGGAGTACTGCAGACCAGCCAAAGGGAACATTATTTGTTAGAATCACAGCACTATCCAAATTACTACAAAAACTTCTTTCTGTATAGCATCTCTTTGCAGTATACCACCTACTACTTGAAGGTAGATGGATTACTCTCTACAGTCTTATGCAAGTCAAAGGTACTAAACTTGCACTGAGAAAGGAGACAAGTAATGCTAATTGTAGAATTACGTTACAAAGGTAAGTATTTTCTAACCCAGCAGCTTCCAGAGAAAGCTGGTCAACCTACAAATGATTATCAGTAATTAGAAGTTCCATCCTTGAAGAGCAAGTATAAAATTTTATCCTTCAAAATTTTAAACTGTTTCTGAGGACAAGGCAGAAACTCTTAAGAAATGAAATTGACTCACATTGTATGATAGAAAGCAGACCAGATTAATTCCCTCACCCTCACCCTAGTAAGAGATGGGTTGAGAGAGTGTATTGAAAAAAACCTGGTAAGTGGGGCACAAGGATTAACCAATATTGCAGAGCCCAGCAGTAATAATGCAGACACACAGAAGCTGGGGAAGGTAAAAATCATAATTTCACATAATTGAGGTTTCTAGTAAATAAAGAGCTATTAAAAGGCATAAAAAAGCCTGAAGAACTGTTAAAAATCAAGCTTTTTCATCACCAATGAAATTAAGAATATTCTAAATAAAAATCAGCAAAAGCTACTTTTTAAACCAAAATCTTTCGATTTGAGGAAATAAACGGCTCTGCTGATTGACCTGGCAAAATTGCTGCTGTTTCAGCAAAAATAGCCTTCAGGATTTATTTATTGTAAGTTTAAGGGTCAATCTAAGTAAGTACAGCTTATTAAGTCTCATATCCAAGTGTAGTACTAGAATCTTTTAGTAAAATTTTATCATTATGATAGCTGTCTAATGAAATGCAAAAGGTATTCAGATCAATTCATACTGTATTCTTTCATGATAAAACTAAAGCAAATCTATGAATGTAAGCTATTTAAAAATAAACATCTGCACCAAGTTTCTGCATGATTTGATTTGACACAGGTGAGAGATTTATGACTGAAACACTGACAGATTCTTAACTCTACTATTGCTGGCGAGACACTATGACGACTAATAAGCACCTTACATTTCAAGCTGTTCAAGTCTTTGGCAAGCAATAGAGTGAACACAATAAAAGCCTCACTGTTAAGTTCTCTAGGGCTTTCATTGAGCTCTTCACAGAGGAAGATACACAATCCAATTCAGTTAGCTGGAACAATGAAGGTTTCTGTTTCCTTCTATAACATGTCACAGCAATATAATAATGCCCCATTCCAATTACATATTAACTGCCAATGCTGAGGACCCATACGGGAAAACCATGCTGCATAGACTCGAAATGAAGCAAGTAGACACCAGCTGAAATTCCTATTTGAATTTCATAAAGCTTTTCATTCATGTGTTCATGACAATTATAAGTAATTATATCTATTGTGTGCCATGTTTTACATTAATTTCCATAAGAAATGCATAGATTGCTACCTTATTAAACTTCAGCAGTGCCAGAGAGGATGTGTAAATATTTACTTATTTGTGTAGTGACATGGCAGAGGGGATTGGACCAGATGATCTTTAAAGGTCCCTTCCAACCCAAACCATTCTACGATGATGATTTTCAATCAAAAAATAAGTGTGCTGCTGTTCTAATGTTTCTATACCTCCACATATCAGTGCAGGATCTTATCAGAGAGGTGAGTATTTATAACCAAAAGATGCATGAACTAAAAGCAATAAATTCTATTACATTTACAGACTTGTGCTCACAGCTGTGACATGGTACAATTAAGGTCCAGCAACAGAGCTACTGCGTAGCAAACAGTGTCATACATCTGGTTTTATATTAAATTTAGTCTGAAAGCAATTTTCCTTACAGTTGAAAACAAAACAAGGCAGTTAGGCTTACCTTGGGAAGATTTAAACATGCTTTGCTGTTTGCCAGCCGTCTTCCCTGGGGTGGCAGTCAGGACAGGATTGAATAATTTCTCCTCCATTTTTGCCTCCTTTACATATTGACACGACTTCCCCAGCAATACAATACTGTTAAGAACTTTTAGAGATATTAAGCTGAAAAAATAAAAGGATTTGTTTACATATTTGCATTAGCATATTAAAATAATTGTATATTATTCATACTGCAATTATTCATATTAAAATAATTGCATTTGGTTACTCCTGTCTTGGAAGGATTAGCTAAAAAATTAAATCCCTTCAACAGCAAGATCAAAAGGTAAGTGCCTTTTCTCAACAATTTGTTTCAGATTAAATGCTTAAATTTTCTATTTAATTTTTTTTTTCCAGAAGGGATCTAGAGAAAAACATCAAGTTTTATCATAGCTTAACAAAAGGACTACAAGGACAGTTAAGCAGCCATTTAATACATCAAATATTTAACACAGAACTAAAAAGGGCCCTCAACAGCGCAAGTCCAAGTTAAACGTACTACTACTAAAGCTGTAGCTTTAAGTGGGCCCAGCCAAGGATCACTAGGGCTTCGAACCACAAGAAAGCAAATATATCTATCTTTCACTAACTACAGGCTAATTATAAAAAGTCCTTTTATACATCACAAAATACAGTCCATAAAACCCAACAAATCCAAAGAGGCAGCACTGCATTACCATCATAGCACAGTCCAGTTGATGGCAGATTCCTTTTCTATTGTCACTAGTTTGCAGCACAAACTTCAGCAAATCATTGAAGTCCCTTTTGTACCTGTCTTCTCATTTGAAGAACAGGAAGGTCTCATCTGCCATCAAGTGCTTTTAGATTTACAACTCAAATAAGCTTTGTAAAAATGTAAGTTCCATTACTAGTATTACACAACATGCAGACCAATGTCCACTCCAGAGGTGAAAGCAGAGGTGAAGCAGGGGAAGGCTCACTACAGAACAACAAGGAAGCAGTGATCTATTCTCTGCAGGATGAATATAAATACTCTCCACGCAAATCAATCTATGTAACAGAAGTGAACCAAATGCAGAATCTAAAATTTTTCGCCACTCTCTGAAAATATGTTTATTACGTACATCACTAACAGACTAAAAAGAAGACGGAGTGAACGTTCACAGATTAAAATCCATGGAATGGGTCTAACTGCTTAATCGTAAAGTGACCCAAGCACACTTCAGCAGAAGCTTCACTATCTCTCACTGCATTAATGTAATCAGAACTTGTCAAACAGAAAATAAAGTACACTGCACTTTTAAGGGAAATTTATGCAATACATTTACTTGTAGAAGAAATATAAAGAAATGGAAGAATGAGCAGAGCAGACCACTTTCAGTACTCAGAAGAAACTGACATTTTAGTATCCAAGCAACCACAAAGAAGTTATCATTTTATACAAGATGAAAGCCATTATTCTCCACAATTTTATTAGGTTATCAAGACAGATTTCGTTTCTTAGAGTTGAGAAGCTCGCCTCCATTTTTAATAAATTTTAGAGGTTTTTTCCATACACTTTTTATGTAACAGGCTTTTGTTCTGAGAGGGTAGGTGTTTACAGCATGATTTGACTCTGATTTAATGAGATCAGAAGTTGAAAAGGCCATAAATCAACACTTTACTGTATCAGTTCCAGCTTCTCATGGAAAATTATGCAAGAGTTTCTAGCGATTCTCCTTTATTCTTTTCTGCCAGTCCACCCCAGGCTCAAATTTCTAACAACAATGTAAGTTTGCAGTTGTTCAAAATCCTAGAAAAAGAAAACTCAGGTTTCATATACTGGGCAAGAGTCTTTAATAGTATAACTTACAGTATTGCAGTTGTGAAATACCAATGCAAAATGACATCCTCCACATTATAGTCTGAATCCTTTGCCCAGTTAATGGTTTCAGATTTCATTAAATTGTTTCTCACATATCTATGCTACACTGATCTGATGAAAAGGTGAAATTTATGTTCAGAACACAAATTACTTGAAAGATGCAAAAGGTGAGTTAGCTTCAAATCTAAAATCATGGCAGAAGTAAAAATCTGTTCTCACTTCTCAATAAGGATAAAATCAACCAAAATACGCTTGTGACCTATGCCTTCAAAAAGCAGCATTTAATCCTTCAAGTTAATCACATTACTTCTTCCTGCCCTCCATCCTTCAAGCCACAGAGACAGGGAAAAATCCAGGACTGGGCTGCAGCAGCGGAATGGCAGATGTAGGGAAATATTACATATACTAGGAAAAAGGAAAAACCACTGAGCAGAATGAAGGTACTGAGCTTGATATACCACAGCTTGAATGTGATAATCAGGGGCTGGTGCTTTCAATTCTATAGAGCTGGCTTTAGGGAGAACATGGGCACAGCATGTGTTATGCTGGGGAAGAAATCAAAGTATGGTGCAGAGGAATATGGCTAATATTTTAATATTTCACCTATATGCAAAGTCCTAGTTATTTGACACTAGAGATGTGTCTCTACACTGATGTGGACTAGACATATCAGGCCAAGTTCTACCTTTTTTGCAGATCAAGGTCAGATTAGAGAGAAGACACTATCTATTTAAAAAAATGTGTGCTAATCCCATTCTTTGCATAAGGTATTGTAAAACAGCAGCCTCCTCTCTTCCAGTGCACCCACTGAACCACTGCCCAGTCTTTTACTCCCCCTGTCTTGCTGCCTTCAGTTACAAACACAACTTGGTAGGGCACTGGAAGAGAGATTCCCACAATACCGTAGGCAGGTTCTCTATGCTGCAGTAATTTGAGTCTATTAATTCTTTACGATCAGTTTTAGGAGGACCCAACATCAATCAGTACTGAGAGACAACAGCCGCTGACACAGTTCAGTATGCAGCTTTCCTAGAAACTGGTCATCCCCATACAGTCTACAGCAAGTGCCTCAAGACAGGCAAACTAGACTGGATTTAAAGTACAACTAAACGCGCCTCAGAAGTATGTATCAACTGGTGAGAAGTTAAGGATAACACAACTATAAACTGACTTGGCAGTGAAGGAATACTTGCAAATCATCAGTTC
This sequence comes from Anarhynchus alexandrinus, assembly GCA_008711295.1. NCBI lineage: Eukaryota > Metazoa > Chordata > Aves > Charadriiformes > Charadriidae > Anarhynchus > Anarhynchus alexandrinus. The sequence goes on from VUYV01000161.1 coordinate 1,709,548, forward strand.
TGGAAAACAAATTGCCATAGGACACTATATTCCTTAACTAAAATTATTTACTGACACACCCCCTTCCCAGAAAGGTAAGCCTTGCATTTACTTTTTTTCTCATATAGCAGTTTCCTAGCATGAAGAAACCTTGCATTTAACTACCAGAGAGGAGAATTCATGATCTGCCCAGAGCACTTAAGCTGCTTGTTTTTGTTGGCATATTGAATCTTTCGTTCTTTTCACAGAAAGTTTCATTCCTTAGAATTCAATTTCCCCTGTTATGCAGAGGTATGGTACTTGTCTGTCATAAATTCTTTCAATCATTTTTCCATTAGTTATTTTCGTTACTGAAGTTGCTTATGGAGGTCTATAATCCCCCGATGCAGTTAAAGTACTTAGGGACCAATCTGCACTCTCAATTTCAGTTTATGAGCATAAGTGTTTTACATTTTTGTTCTGCTGAACATAAACTGTGTTTACACTTACACCTAAAAGTATCAACAGAAGCATTTTTCACATATCTGATCAAACAATGATAAATACTTTTCAATTGTGTGCATTTACTTACCCACAGTAGAACAGCACAACACAAACGTAAGCTAAGATTCCTTGTACTTTTATTGAGCTTGTTACAACCCTGATGAGCTGTTTTAAGAATAAAAGTTAAAACAGTTAAACATATAGCACACAATTATTACTAGAATATTTTAACAGATGTTTCTTACTTGGTAAATTAAAGACAAAAGTAGAAACATTTACATTAACAGAAATTTATTCTAATGTTCCCCTTGGTAGTGCTAACTGTTCAAGACTTTATGTTGAATAAGTATTATACTAGCAACTTTGCCAAAACTACAGTCTGATAATGTTTCCTTCACTACTGACTTCCAAGTAGAATAACAAGTGAAAAAACCCTCCCCAAAACTCCAGGGCTGGAAGCTGAGTTAACAATTTTTGAGGAAAATGTCAAGAGATGCTGATGCAGTAAAACAGAATCAGTGTTTCACACTATGCTAACATTTTAAATACAAAATTGCTTTGTGGACTAGGCATGTGAATCCCCACTTTCAGTAGAGATGATACTGAAATCTCAGTTTTACTTCAGTATTTCACAGTCAGGGTTCCAAGCTAGCAAAGCACTTCAGTTTGTTTTAAACCTATTATTACACAGGATAACATATCAGAACACAATTAACTTGAAAAAAGCATTTCAATTGAATTCTCACTGGATGTATTTAGTTATAAAAGAAATCATGATTCTAATAGTTTTTGGGTTTTTTTAAATCCTGGATAAAAACTAGGCAAAGCCTGTCAATAGTATTTCCCCCCATCTCTATGGGAGAACATTACATTTAAAAGTTAATTTATATTGATATTCTTCCAGGAAAGTTATAAATTAGCATCTTTGCTGGCAAACCGAGGACACATTCCCAGTATTATGATAACTACTGCTTGTCTACATGTGTGTGGGGAAAATCAGAGCAGCTATTTACAGAAAACAGTTAATTCAGAACAGAAAACAGTTAATTCAGAACAGACAGCATGTGGACACAATTCCAATAATGAAGTGATTCATTTTATAGCAGCATGTCCATATAACAGGGTCAACTATTTCACAATCATGTATTCTACAACAGCTCAGAAGCACAATGCCCCATATAAAAGAAAACTGAGTCATTACACATACCATTACAGGGACAACCACAAGAACTCCTATGAAAAACCTAAAAAAACTAGTAGACTACTGCTAACCTTCTGGCAACCAGCTGCTTTGACTATTCCGAATGAATGAATAGGATAATTGCCAAAAGGAATAAATGTCTAATAAGCACAGATGTAGTTTCATTCCACTGCTACAGTGCAAGTGCTTATGAATTTGATAAAATTAATATATATTTAGTTCTCTATGAAAGGCTGATAAACAGTAACACATTCGTGAAGTCGTAATTAGTATGTGATATGGGTTATACCAAAAGCTAACTCAACCCTGCAGCATCATTTAATTTACTTAAGGTTATCATTTCATCCTCAAAACATCAAAATGAGCTAGCTATCTCAGAGACATATATTCTCAAAGTGAGAATCTTATTGACAGAAAACTGGTAGGAAAGATACAACTTACTAGAACAGCCAGCGGAAGAGGAATGAAACCCATTCTTCTGGAAACCGAATCACTATAATCTGTATATGCCTAGGAAAAAAAAAAGATGAAGAATAATGAACTATTTATGCAAAGGAATGAGCTTATTTTAGCTTGGCACACCCTCTAGATAAGAATCAACTTCTGCTAACAAGCACTATACTGGTATAAAGTGTACCTATTCACATTTTGAAATTCAAATGCAGATAGCTGTACTCTCAGACAAAGATGTAATACTACCATGACCAGTAAGATTAGCTTCAGTGCTCTAAATCAAGAGTAACTGGAATATAATACCAATCTCTAAATCGAGAGCAATTAGGACACCGAATCCAAATGCACTATATTTCATCTGTACATTCTTACTAGCTTAGAGACCTTTTTGTATTAATTTGACTTTGATCCTCAAATACTGTACGGAAAAATCCATAACAGGGATAAAAGAACAATTATACATAACACTAGGAATTTTAAATCATTCTACAAACATCTATAATTAGCCTCAGTATAATTGTGTTAAAATAATTTTGAAAATATGTTTACATTCGTACTCTCAAAACACAACTCCTCTGTATGACAGCTTTCATGCAGTATTGAACATCATGCCAAAGTTAGGTAGCATCATATAGGCACTAATTTTCTACAGAGGATCCTTAGGAAAAGTAATGGAGTTTTCAGAACTAATAAACCATTTTTTTAATTAACACATTATTAATAACTGATTATGTGTAACGGAAGCTGTCTAACTTCGTTATGAAGGGTAACTACTGCATTCCTAGCAATAGCTATTAAACATGCCCAAGAAAACTACACAAATTATTATTATAAAAGTTCATTGAATAGTGAGAGCACTCATCCAGAGCACTCACTAATAAGTAAGAGACTCATTCAGGAAAGCTGTGCTGTAAATAGTCTTCCAAAAAACGGTACTAATGAAAAACACAAGCAGTCTGTGCGTTCCATACATACCCATTGCCATAACACTAACATGCATAGTACAAACATCCCTACACATCTGTGCACGCTGTCTGTGAAGAAACAATATAAATTCCTAACGAAAATTGCATTTTGATCCAACACAGTTAAAATAAAGCAAAAAGAACAGTAATCTAAAATTATCTCAAGAATATCTTGTTAAGCTTACTTACTTTCCATACATCTCAAAAATGTCAAAGTTGTTATAACCATCCCCTGACTGTAAGTGTATTTGGAAGAGACTTCTCAACAATATATTAAGTAAAGCCTGAACTGACATGAAAAACTGGATAAAAATAAGAATATAAATCACAAGGAAATATTCCTGTTATTTGTTATTAAAAAAAGCAGAGTAGTAGGAGTATTAAAAAAAAGAAGTGCGGTAGGAGTATAACAGTTCTCTATGTATTTCTTTAAGTATTTGTTCCAATATCCCCCCCATAACAATTACGTTAGTTAATACAAGAAAACGCCTTTATTTTCAGGCTTACATTTTTCTGTCGACTGCTAACAAGGTCAAATGCAAGACTTGCTCTGTATTCACTGTAGACCTGGAAAAAATCCAGCGCATTAGATGCTTGATTAATTTTTTATCACATTTTATAGAAACAACAGAGATATTAATAAAATCTTTCTGTAAAAAATATTATAAAACACAGGCTGAAGGAGTCAAAGACAGTTTTTCTGACGTTTAACTGTACCCTTCAACAGATGAGTCTGTATTTCTGCAATGAAGTAACTTGTCTATATACACAAAACCCAATGTGCTAAAAGCATTTACTGAATTTGAGGATCATCAGAAACACCAAGTAAGAGAAATCATGTTTACTTTTTTCTTACAGTTCATAATTTGTTCTAACCTACATGAAATGCAGCACTGGGATCAAATTAAACAAATGAGAAAGCTTACTTATATACCAAGCAAGTGTTACCATGAAAAAGGCAAATCATATCAAAGATGAATGAAGCTTGTCTTTCTCTTTGAAACAGTTTTGCACACTAAGACAGACAAGCACCTAGTTTAAAGTTAAGTGGCAGGGCAACTTGCACTGTAGGTGTTCAAAACTTCTGAAAAAGTCTGACCTAGCAACCAAAAATCTTTAGAACGTCATACAAAAAATACGAAGTTTGTTAAATAAACCTTGCAAAATCATCACCCACTACCCCCATCTTCCAGCTGTTTCAGCACACTGAAGCATGCTACATTTTTGCCTGTTATGACTTCATTATTGCTCTTTTTCACACTCTCTATGTGAAAGTAGGGCATGCATAAGTGCCTCTGGCATATGGGAACTTATAAGTACATCTATTAAACTTGTTTCCACAACGCACAATGTAGTTACTTTTAAGATGCTTCCAAGTTCTGATCTCATTTCCTGAAAAGCGGTTTTATTAGTGAAAAAGTGCTAACTCATCCCTTCACAAGTTTACCAAGTGCATTTGAATTCACACAACATGAAAGAAAAATGGACAATGTATCATGCCGCACCACACAAAAAGTAACCTCATCTACTATTTTAAAAGAGGGACTGCATAATATATATGGCCTCAAAAATTTCAGGAGCAGAAACTAAGAGATAACCCACTTCACATTAGTGCTCTAGGGACAGTGGAAAAATGTATCTCTGATTTCAGATTCCACCTTTTAACACACACACAAGAACAGAGATTCAGCAACCTCATAACACCTGTTTTTCCTAAAGCCTGAATTTTAATCTACAATCCATTCTGCTAGGAAAAGGTACAAGCTCTGTCTAGACTGTATAACAAGTAATCTTCTGTCAATTAAACCAGTAATCACTTCACAAAATGATCTGCCAGTTATGTGAACTGTAGTTATTATGTGAACTGTTATACAACACTTTCAATAATCTATGGATCTGGAACTACTAATCTAGAAGCAGAGATGTTATAAAGATCCTCAGAAGTATATTGTATCAGGAAATTACCAAGCTTTCTGAAATGATATCCTATATATGAAAACAATAATTTTTACATTTTCTGCACTGCAATAAATGTTAATATTTAAAAAAGTAATAGTAAAATAAACAATAACTTAAAATAGCACTCAGCATTCCATACAGGATACCTACATCTGCTGTGATGTCATTGAATTTTGTTATAAAGGCATGTTTCACAATATCCACCGCAATTTCTGAAGCAACCACCATGCAAACATCTGGGAATAACACCCAAAGATGATCTGAAGGTCAAGAAAAAACAAGTTAGGCCATTTAATTTGACTCCAGTATACAAAATAAAAATTACACCACTTTTGCTCAACAGTCAAAAATCCTCAAGAGCCTGAAGAGTCTTACTTTACATCACCACTCCGTAGGTAGCGTGCAAGTTCTCGCTTATTCCATTGCTGTTCTAGAAACTTATCAGTACTATACAATCACATCACAATTAGGATCAGGTTCTAAAGGCTCTATTTTGTAATGCTTTATCTCTACTAGGAAGTCAACCTGTGCACATACTTGACAGTAGGTGTTCAGCATGTATGAGGAACAGAGAAAAGCACCTGTTGTTTTAGAGGCTTAAGGTAAAATTTAGGTAGAGTGGTAACACTCAAGCAAAGTACACCTCACAGATCAGGGCTCAAAATCATTAAAACAAAGTTTTAATAAAATCCAAAATAAAATAAAATCCAAATTTTACTCAATATTTAAAATCCTAAGTATAATCTATATTAAATCATGAATGGAAATTTTTACATAATCTTCTATTAAATTTCAATCTCACTAGCCTCACAAAATAAAATTCTCTAGGGGATTCTTCATCCTCAATGTACTCCAAGGAGAGGCAAGTGCTGGGAAGAAATCATTCAAGACACTACTTGAAACAGAACTATGCATGTTTGTAGCATAACAGCATATACTTCTAGCAGAAAGGATAGAGTCACTATTACAAGAAAGCCAGAAATCGAAAAATGAGAATCTAAGGTATTTGACAAATTAAGGTTCATCAATCAAATGTCCTGGTTACCATCTTTCAGACTGAGGAAAGAAGCAAATAATACAGTTGTTGATAGCACAGGAATTTGACATTTTGTATTTATTTTTTCTACTAGTTTACTCACCTGGATTCCATGAGAACTGTTCCATATTTCTTAGACATACAATTAGTAGCAGCACGTAATTGGTGAACCTCTCTTTTATATCTAGTTAAAAAAAAATAAGCTGTTAAGTCCAAGGAAACATTTATTTGCATACACAGATATCTACTTACTTTGTGGTTCTATCATTTATTAAGTCTTGGACTAGAAAATCTTTTCCACAAATCATTTGATCATATTTGAGGGGAGGGAATGTTGGGAACCTCACCATGAACCAACCTGTGCAAACCACATGAAGTTCAACAAGGCCAAGTGCAAGGTCCTGCATTTGGGCTAGGGCAATCCTACACAAAAATACAAGCTGGGTAGAAAATGGATTGAGAGCAGCCCTGAGGAAAAGCACTTGGGGGTGTTGGTTGATGAGAAACTCAACATGAGCCAACAATACGCGCTCATAGCCCGGAAGACCAACTATATCCTGGGCTGCATTAAAAGAAGCATGGCCAGCAGGTTGAGTGAGGTGATTCTGCCCCTCTACTCTGTTCTGGTGAGACCCCACCTGGAACATTGTGTCTGGTTCTGGAGGCCTCAACATAAGAAGGACATGGACCTGTTGGAGCAGATCCAGGAGGGCCATGAAGATGATCAGAGGGCTGGAGCACCTCTCCTACAAAGACAGGCTGAGAGAGTTGGGGTTGTTCAGCCTGGAGAGGGACTTCTTACAAGGGCATGATAGGATGAGGGGTAATGGCTTCAAACCATAAGAGAGTAGATTTAGATGAAATATCAGGAAGAAATTTTTCACTCAGAGTGGTGAGACACTGGAAGAAATTGCCCAGGGAAGTTGTAGATGCCCCATCCCTGGAAGTGTTCAAGGCCAGGTTGGATGGGGCTTTGAGCAACCTGGTCTAGTGGGAGGTGTCTCCGCCCACGGCAGGGGGGTTGGAACTAGATGATCTTTAAGATCCCTTCCAACCTAAACCATTCTATGATTCTGTAACAGGAGCTCTGCAGCATGCTGTAGCCTGACTGGAGGTCTGACTGATGCTGCATCAACTCAGGGTTCCCAACATCAGAAGGGACTTAACTTGTGACTTGCTACCACCTTTTCTAGTATGTTAATAAAACAGTGCTCTTTCTTGATAAAGTTTGTACATTTCTTGTTGGATTCAAAAAGAACCAGCACCTCCTGGTGCAAAAATGGAGACAATACACCTGTCTGTCATTTCAAGTTATTAGCAAGGCAAATTTCATTTTCTAGATATCACGGATATCCAAATTGCTATATACTGGGACCATTAGTGGGTGGGGGAGTGTTTCAAGACAATTATTACACCTTATTTACAAGGCTCCTACTAGTCTTTCACATTGCCACCTTAAAAGGGAACAGCAGGATACATCAGCTCAGTTATCAAAACTGTAAGAACTATAACATAAAAGAAGTCTGACTTGAGATGGTGCCCTATGACCAGGGTAGGCAGGGTGTTTTTTTCTACTTTGGTACCCTATGTCAAGAAACAACCCATACAGCTTGCTTCAGGAAGCATCACTTTAACATATTAAAAAACCTCCTTGAAATTGTATTATTGAAAAATGGGGTAAAACCTAAAATATAATGTTCTTTGTGGGTAAGTCACCTCCAAATCCAAAGGGTTCATTTCCTTAAGCACCTCGAATATTCTGTGGGGTTCTACCTAATGCTTTTAGTCAAAATTGAAAGAAAATAGGGAGAAATAGAAATGTTCAGAAGAACACACAAGGATCAAGATGGCCAAAACCATATTCGACTTTGACTTTTTGTCAGCAGCTGCCATCATCTCTGACTACAAACCAACGACAATGTTCATGGTTGCAGTTACCGTATTCTCGTATAACAATATCCCTCATTTCAAAAAAGAAGTTTCAAAATACTGGCAAGCCTGAAGGAAGGGAGCAAAAAGAAAAGAACAACTCCTCCACGAGAGGGGAACAAAAAGCACACAGAATTCAAGTATGAGATTGCATGCATACATGTAAAAATGCACATTTTGGGGTACATAAACTCATCCTTCAGTATGTGCTGGGGAAGGGTCAGATGAAGCACAAGTTTCCAAAACAGAACAAGTGCCATATGTATGGGGGAAGAAACAAGGAAATCCTTCAGTAAAATAAATTTAAATACCAGAAAAAACAGGACATAGGTGAAGCCTAACCCTAATGATTTTGTTTCCTGCCGATAACGCTCCAAGAAGTCAAGGATGTTCTTCTGTGCTTCTGAATTCACCAAATATTGCCCAAATTACCAGAACACAGTATTTTCAAATTATGAGATATCATTTGGCACTGTCACCAGTGGATTAATATGCCGTCTAGCGTTCCTTGATCTATATTCTCTACCACACCCATTAACAACTTGAAAGTAACCACTGAGTTCTCAGACTTTTGCCCAAAAATCTCACACTGCATACTTCCACACTGCCATGACACATCATTGACCAGCAACGGATAAGACAACACACAGATCCCCTCCTCAGAGCATCAGATTCCAGGGAGGTCTGTACAGATAGAAATTCTCAAGTGGGATGCAAGGACCTTAATTCAGGCCTAAACATTAAAGCATGTCTCAAGCCAAAACTTCAGACGTTTATTACCTGCTCAGCATATGTTAGCTCACCAGTTGACAGGTTTAAATACAGAATGGTCATCTTCGGCCTTAGATTTCCTCTTATGCTGTAACAATAAACATTTTTTCCCCCACTAATTTCTGAGACTGGATGACAGGCTGACACCTGTTTTCCCTTCTGCTTATTTTTCCTTTTCTCACTGGCCTCCCTTCTGTCATTTCTGCTGCCACAGCTGTTCAAGGCTATTCGGAGTAAGAGGAATGAGTGCAAGCTGCTCTTCATCCTCACCCCTCTCAATTGTTTGGCAGAGGGGCAAGCAGGGAGAAAGGGCTTCAACAGTAAACCCAAATGATTCAGAAATTACTTTCATTTCTAACCCTCAAGGACAAGGGAAAAAAAAAAAGCCTTCAGGATATCCAAAACAATCAATGGCAATTACTCCTAAATCCCAATTAAAATTTCAGAATACAAAATATGCACCAATAATGTTCAGCATTTATTATGAACTTACTTGATGACTTATAGTACAGGTATTTTTTTTTTAAACAGGTGAGGGGAATTTCCCTGTCTTGCCACTTCTCAGATGATGTGGTGAACTAAAGAACAAGTGAGGCTACATCCCTACATTCACACTTATGGACATCATGCTCTTAAAGGAAAACAAAGAGAAAGTAAAATACTACATTTGTGAAACTGGGGAAACATCAACAAGTCACCAGTGTTAGCATTCAGTCATAAGAGATTGCAGGTACTGTCAAAAGGAAATGTCTCTATTTTGCGTTAGTATGACAAAGAGTAAAGTGGGAAGAAAAAGAGATCTCTGTTCTTCATTATCCATCATCACAACCTTTAATAACATTGATATAAACCATTTCAACTCAGTTTCACAAAATGTTGGTGATAAGCATATCAAGAACTGTTTTTCTGTTAGAATACAGTATAGCTTTAATGACTCCTTCCATTATAAGACAGGGTCAAATGACAGCCAAAACAAGAGTCTGAGGACATTTTAAACAGTCTGCAGCTATCTCCACAAGCACATGATTAAGAAGTTTACTTTCTCACTGTTTATGCTCCTAAGTGCTGAAGAGCTGACATCTACTACTAATTCAGATATACTTATCTCCCTGACTGGTCTCTTGTCAGCACACATCATGCATAGACTGCATTCTAATACTGTGCTTAAATTCTACTCTTGATAGGGCTGGCCCTGAAGCCTGGTCACACATCATATTAGATACTCCCCACATACACACTCTTCAGACTGTTTTGAAAAGTGACAATTATGCCACTGAATTTGCTTGTGCTTCCATGCATCCACTGGTAGTGCAAGTGACTGCATATGAGTAAAGCCTTTCAGTTTCCTTTAAAATATGTATTTCAGTATATTGAAAAGGGAAAGGAAGAATCAGACCTTCCAGGACACAGTGCATCAGAATTTAGCGGTCACGTGACAAAATCGAACAACAATATTATCTTCTTCCACGAAGATAGGTCATGGACACCTATTAGGGTTGGCATATGAATAGAGGTGGTAAACATTTATTTCAAAGCCAGTAATGTGCATACTGCCATAAACACAACAGGGGGAAAAAGCAAGGTGTACTTTTTTTTTTTTTACACTGGTTCTGTGAAATGAAGCCCAAAAAAAGGATTGCACATAGCCAAATCAGTTTTTAAACACTTTCACTGCACTTACATCAACCCTGCCATTCCAGTTTGAATGGAACTCTGTGCTCATATTAATAACACATTCTGCCCTTCTATACATTTTTCTGGAAAATTGAGACATTCAGTTTAAAGGACTGATAGCAACAGTAACCCAAAGTTTAAGTGCCAATGTGTCAGAGGGTATCATCACTTTTAAAACACATGAAAAAGACTACAGAAATAGATGTGACTGGAAATAAAGGATGTTCCTAGGACAGCACTGCATCTAGGATGGACTAGTGTAATTAATTAGCCAACATCCCAAACAATTGATCACTGAACTCATTCAGGAAGGACCTGAACTCTGAAGAACTTGGGTACTTTGCAGTGGTAACCAACAAGAAGGGCAGTGAGATCCCAGGAACAGAGATCCAGAAATGGCACTTCTACTCATTTGGGTAGAAAACAGTCTTCAGAATACCTAGTTTCCTTCCAGATTCCCTGACACATCATGCAGGAATACTTAATCAGGAAGGAAAAAAAAATTCATCATGTTAATCCCACTGTTTATGTGTGTAGATCAAAAGCTGGTGATAAATCATAGCATGTAAGAAGTAAAACAAGATCTTTTGATTTACATCTCAGCAAATCCTAAGTAGCTCTAGTGACAACTACCTCTTAACAAGAGACCAGAGCACAAGAAAGGATCAAAGACTGAACAAGGAATCATCAAGGAGGCACTGATCTATCTTAAATGTACTCCTGCCCCCCAATCCATCATCCTTAAAATGAATAACTAGATTACAATAATGAAAAAAACTAAAGCCACATGAGAAAGCAGTTTGATTCAGAGACCAAAGGTAAAAATGAAGGCTGTTCAATATTTTGATCAAAGATAAAGAGACTGATAAATTGGGAACAAAGCAGGAAGAACAGAATTAAGAAAAAAAAAAAAAGAGTAAGAAATCACAAAGAAAAACACTGAAGTTCCTAAAACTTCAAAATAAATATGTTAAATTTTTGAGACGGGAGATTTAAAAAACAAGGAATAATCTGGCCAAACAGCCAAGCAAAAAAAATAACGTAATGTACTGCACCTAATCTACTTCTTCACATGAAGTACAATTGTGTTTTGTGAAAAATTTAGTTTAGAGCACAGCTTGAAATTAAAATAAGATATTTAAAAGCATAAAGGAAAGCAGCATGCTGGGCTTTCAACAATGATGAAAGAGCTTCTCTTTATAATTTTGGTCTCTGCTCACTAATCCTGAACCCTACAAAATCAGCTTACAGATACCTACTTCAAAAAGAGAATATACTATTTAAATTTAGGGAAATATTTCTCCCTGCTACAACAAACTAAGGTTTTATATCTTATGTATAGAAGTCTTTTGCAATGGCCACAGTGTTTAGATTGCCTGGGTGTACATAAATTTCCTAGTAAAAGTCAGAGTGATGATGTGGAAAGTAGTTTTGCTGCAGCTGACAAGCAAAAACTGCAGGAGCAGATATGGTTGAAATCAGATTCTGCAGCTGTAATCTTAAGCAGCTACACAAACCCCAAGGTCTTTGTTGACCTCCTGCACCTAAAAGCTAACAGGTTTGATTTTATTCGATTAACTGTAACTAATGCATATCTAATGGTCTGTTCAATTAGGCTTTATGTGGATGATTCACAGTTCTTTAAGTCCTGAAGTTTAATGAATTAGCTATTACAGCAGAATTTTAAATGGCCATGCAAAGGTGAGAAGGAACACTGATTCCACTAAGTCCAGAACGAGAAGTACTGGGAAAAATAGTACAGTCCCACATTAGCTTGCTATCCACAAGCAAATGCTGAGCACAATGCAAAGTGAAAATGATTTCACGATTCCCAGATCTAAATTGGTAGCTTGGTGGCACTTCATATCCTGGTGTCTTATTACATTGCATCTTCAATACCATGCAGAGCTCTGCAAGGTATTTCAATGCACAATACAGGACATGTCTTAGAAAGTACAACTGAAACATTCATTTCCATTTTCATGCTTCTATTCACTAGATTACTTGCTTTTGAATTATATTTGTAGCAACTTCTTTTGATCACAATGTCTACACTTGAGGTCACTGATATCTTACTTTTCTGCTAGTTCATATTTTCCTTTTGATTAACGTGCTAAATAGGAAGACAGTTTCACCTATTCAAGACAAGTTCCTCAGATGCTCTCTGAGACTGACCTTATTTTTTCCCCGCCAAGAATTAGTATATTTAGCTTCTGTGGACTAATCAGCACCTTTTCCCTAAACTTAAACCATGCGTTTGAGAACACAGTAATATTTTGAGCAGAGCTCCAGAACAGGTGGGGCAAGTGGGCATCCATTCAGTCTGCCTAAGCTTAATCAGCTACTGTTACCATCGCTGCCCTACAGCAGCGACTGCAGACCTGAGAAAGCAGCTGCAAGAAACCGAGAGAAAGGTGGGAAATACATGGGGGAACCTATATTTAGTGCTTTATTTTAGCAGTCTAGCTCAGTCCAGGCACAAGGTAGTCCAAAGGCTAACTGGAAGCTCAGTCCGCAGGACCAGTCCAGCCTCAGTTCCAGCAGCAGGATATAGCACTGGCATAGCATGCCAACGCAAGATGCACCACTGTTTCAGCTGCAGGAAATAAAACATTTAAAGGGTAACAAAGTTATCACAATACATAAACTGAAGCAGTACTGATCCATCCTTACTGAAGCTGTGATGCAGTAAATCTGTTCAAGTTCAAAAGAGGTGAAAACCTCTCCTAAAAACCTGCCTATGTTATTTAACTCTGAGAAGAAAAACACTGCTATTTATAACCATACCGAGAAGTGGTTTCAGGAAAAGTTATCTGTTTGAAAGGAATAAATTAGCTTGTTTTGTGCACTCTTCTATGTATGTACTCACCTGCTTCCATCCCCATACGGTATAATGAATGGCATCACTTTTTCCACCAAGTGATAAAGGGAGACCTGATATTGCTATTATGGGTCTTCAATAATAATGCCTAGCAATAAAATATTGATATACATTTCTTCTAACATACTATTGCAGGTGCTTTTTATGGAGGAAATTACTAGCCATTTCTAATAGCAGCCCTTCATTTATTTAAACATCACTTTTAGATGTTCTCACTGTAAAGTTAAATAAATTTAAAAACATAAGTATTTAAATTTTTGGAATCAAAAATACATACTATTAGCACAGATAACACCTTATCAACCCAGCTGGGAAGATTATTTTTTGGGTTTTTAAGAACTTCTAAGACGTAGATTAAAATTTAGTGCTAAGGTTTCTGTTACGCAATATATTTAAGATTTTATGTAAACAGTCTTTCATCCAAAGCATCACAAAACAATTGCCATTTAACATTTGCATATAATATCATTGCAGTTTGCAGATGAATTAGACAAAAATCACATCAATGGCCAGAATTCAAAGCCTGAAGCAAGCCTGCTGAAAGTTTAACCTTGATATAAAAATCCAAATCATCCATTTTTAAATAAGCAGCTACAGTATTTTTTTAACCTATTGAGTATCTGAGTTCTCTGGTTTAAAAAACTAGGAGTTGGAATGAAAAAAAAATAAAATTGTTTTGTCTGCTTATCTATATAAATAGCTTTGACCAAAAATGTCATATGCACAAAATAACAGAAAGAAATGTGTTCAAAGAGCAGAAAATATTACAAGCAAAGAAGCTCTACTACAACCTTAAACTGCAGTATCTCCTATTAGAAGTACCACCATCAAGGGATACTTATAAACAGCTTTTCCTCACGAAACACACATCCTCACAACTGCCAAACAACATGCATTCTGAGATCACTGTCAACATAGCACACTACAAAGTCAACTTTTTGAAAACATAGAAGACTTCAGAGACATCGAAGCATGGATATTTTAAGTATCATAACTTAAATCTGAAATTCGTATTTAATAGTAACTTTAGCACCCAGCAAATAGGTTGTTTTAGTACCTCAAATAAAAACTAGCCATTTAAGGAAAAACAGTCTTGCTGGAAGTGGAATGCCAGTTTTGTCCTACTGAACCAAACAGTAATAGGGAAGATGAGGAAGTCAAGTCAGAATGTTCAAATTCCTCAAGGTAAAGCTGGTTTACCATTAATATTAAATAAATTAATATATTAAAAATATCAGCATCTCACTTCACATTTTCTTCTGATTAGCACATCTATACGTACCACTATTTGACATTTGAAAAAGATTGTTCTTCTCAAACTTCTTGAAAACACTTCCTTTTATTTCAACGAACTGCAATTTTTAAAAACAGTCAGTTAGCTTTTATTGATAAAATAATTATATAAACAAATCAGACAATCAAATAATATGCAAATAGACATATGATACACAAAGATGAAGGATGACAAAAAAAATTAGGGAACCTATACAATGAAGCTACATACTTACGTTATTGGACATCATGATGGTAAGCAGTGATTTATTGTGGGAGTTGAAGGCCACATTTAGGGTTGTAGCTTGAACCATTATAAGAATAGCATGCAGGACTAGATAGCAGGGTTAAGGAAGCATATTTGGAAATAATTTTTCTGCACAACAGTACTGAACAGCACCAAACCTCAGATTTCCTGTTTTGTTTCCAAAGTTTAACAAAAAAGTTTCTATCTCCCTGTCAACTAGATTTACAGCAAGACAGTACCCACAGTGCATGTAGCATGTAATAATTATGTTCATTTTTCTTGTTCTAAAAGAGCCCAATGACATTAGTCAGGAGAAACAGCAATACAGCCTGAAGGAAAAAAATCTGAGATAAAGAAGGATTCTGAATTAGCCTAAAGATTTCAGAGAAAACAGGGGAAAGTACAAGAATTCTAAATTCATCACCACATTGATCAGACCACATATCTCTTTACAGACCATTTTCATCAGTTCACTGTAAAGTTACGTCACACTAAACTCATTTGCATCCTGAATATGCATGAGTTTATCCCCTCATTTCAAGAAAATTTTTCGAGCTAGGTGTCTGTAACATTCCACTAAACAACAAAACCCCACTGTCTTCAAGACCCTGCTACTGAAAATACTCAAATACAAATCAGAAATCAAAGTTTCCATGAACTATCCAATTACTGTGTTTCATTTTACTATGCATTAGGTATTAAAAAAGCTGTCTACTACTGCAGTGGTATACCATTATGAAGGGTTTTTCTGAAGCAGGTTAAAAGGGTTTTTTTCGTTCATTTTAAAACCCCATAGTACTGGCAATCTTATTTCGAAAGTAAAGGAACTCTCATTTAGGAATACCATCAATTCTTCAAATATATTAAAATAAAATAATGCAGAGCAATTACTGTGTAATTTAATTTAGAAAAATTTGCAATTTATTGAAGAAAAAGGATACAGACATACAGCACTGCCATGAAGAAGTGAGGAATCACACCTATGTGAGCTCTTTTTCTTTCCTTAGGTTCTGTAGCTGTCCAATAAAGAGCATCCAAAATATCTTGTCCAAATGAAGAAAACAGACGATCAGCCACCTAAATAAGAACAACTTTTTACTGCCTTAAAGCAATATTTTTCTCTCTGACACTTGAATATGCCACCGTAAGTAGAACTCAACCTCAACAAAAGTTTCACATATTTATCGCTTTCCATTCTCTTGTGCACTCCATTTCCACTCTGGATTTCAGAGTGATACTATTCCTTTTGTATGCTCAGCAGCTTATTTTCCCTCTCAAATTTACTATCCCTGTTTCAACAGTATTTACAATATATAACCATGTAGTGTTATCTTAGATGCTTCCTTGGAAGACATCCAAGTACAGTTCAGACTTCAGCCTTTGATAAAGGAATATGTATGCTGTGTCAAACTCTCCTAAATGTTTTTTCCCAACCCTCTGGGTTTAACGGAGGGGGGGAAAATAATGAAAACTGCATTTCAAATGTGCGCCAGGGAACAACATCAGCTTACAGGTATAAAAAGGACTGAAACTAGATTTGGCCGTACTCTTTCCTTATATCTTGGAATAAAGTATATACTCAATACAAATCTCTGCATAAAGCAGAATTCAAAATTAAAAGTACTGTAACACAAAAGCAAGGGATCAAGAGGAACTTGAAAGTCTGTCAAAAAGGGAAAATTAGCTTGAAAAAACTACAAACATCTGAAGTGTAACCCATAGAATATATGCACAAGTAGGAACAAAACTAGCAGTAATTCTACACATAGGAAAAACATGGACAGCAATCTGAGCTTGTAATTCAATACCACAGCAAGAAAGGTCACATGGAGTTCCACCAGTTCTCAACACTTCATCAGCAAACATGAAAAACTGAAGATCATTACAAGCAAAGACTTTTTTTCTGCCTATACACTAGAGTTGAGAAATTTTAAAACTAAGTTGCAAAAGACAAACAAAAATAGCACTTCAAAAATTAAATTCGGTATCACAAGGCACATGTCTGGCTAAAAAAAGATCTTTTATCACTAACTTACTCAACCAAACAGAAACTGATTATCTCTACTTAAAGACAACTGACAATTCCTTTTACTGTCTTTCTGTAAGACAACAATTTTGGCTGTAGGTGCACGATGTACCTGCAAATACTGAACCATACCTATTAACTCGAATATAAGTTCTTGGGACAACATAAGTAAACCTAGCCTTGGGATCATCTCCTGACTTTGTTAATTAAGAGTTCTAAAGGTAAAGCACTGAAGGGAGAGAAGTCATATACTTTAACTTATTCAAGCCAACATTTATTGATGTTTCCTAAAATATGAAGGCTGAATTAAAACAAACTTTTACTGGATGTCTCAAGTAAACTGTATTATATGCTACCCTTTAAGCATCACCTATGAAATAAAATGAACAAAACAATGAGCTGATGAATTATCACAAATCTGAAGTTCAAAAACCCATCAGTTTGAGAGATATTTACAGTGGTATTGTTTTCGGCTTTTAAATTTTGTAAATTAAGGTGGTCTGCATTATTTGGTTCCTGCTCATTGTGATGACCCACTGAGGAATTACACCTGGTGTAGTAACACCAACTACAGAATACTTAGAGTTTGGTAAGTTTTTGTTCACAATATTGTGAGGGTTTTAATAGATAAAATGGTGGCTTTGCTTTCCTTTTTATTTAAGCAGTCCTTCTTAGCTGACAGGATAGAAAATATTAAAACCCACCACACAATATTGTTGCTTTTTTTTCCAAATACGACTTACCTAAACCCTACATGCCGGCTCCAGGCTCCAGCAGAATTCCATGGTGAGTGCTGTCACCAGCATAACGCACACTGGGGCTTCACAAGGAGCAGGAGCCGGTGGGGCTGAATCTAAAAAAGAAAAGTGTCATTTTAAGCCAAATGTGCTGAATGCTCCCCTTAAGTCATCCATCCGGAGCATTCAGCACATAATTTGAAGACTCTGCATTCCTCCTATCTGTCCAGGACAGTACTCCCTGGACTTGCCAACAGCCGAAAACATTAGGACATTGTAAACATCTCTGTTGCTCAGTGATTTAACTAAATTAAAAAGATCTTCCCATTTTGAAAACTTGAGAAAAATCTAAAGTTTATTACCTCAAAAAAAAAAGTGTATTTAACAGTTTCTTAAAAAACATTGCTTGCATTAGTAGCAAAGACTTATAACAAAACTCATCTAAGTGGTCTAAGCAAGCCAATATTCAAACTGTTGAAAGCTGACTATCAACCAAGTCTTTCAGTGACATTTTCTGCCAATACTGTGGCTGCAACCTACCAAGCCCCTTAAAAAAACATGCCCTCTGCTTGTGTTTCATGAGACACCATGGAAATTAAACACAGTTTCCAACTCCAAAGTCTAATGTAATTTTTCTAATAACTATGAGTGGTAAGACGTCCCCCTTTTCTGAAAAAAAACAAAAAACAAAAAAAAAACCAAACCAAAAAAAACCAAACTCAGGCAGCTCTCTTAGCTGAGACAGACTTTTGGTTCTGCCAAATGTAGCAAAGGAACTAAATTCAACTCTTCATTCAAAATGGAATGGCACATGACATCCAATTCACAGCAACCGCTGCAGTCTCCTTTCAAATTATGTGGTAAACACAGTGCTGTACTTTCTCAGCTTTAAGATAAGTGACTTGAAGTAGTCTTGAAATAAAGAGAAATTACTATTTTGAGCACTTTTTTTTATTTAGTGAGCAATAATCTCTCACAGATTATGGATCTATATATGGATAAGTATTTCCCAATACAACTACATAGTAACTTAATATTTGTACTTTAATATTTGTACATGTTTTTCAGCAAATCTAAAAATCAAAGGAAAGAAAACCCTATGAATAAACAACCGAGGTGGCTTGTATGATACTTATTTCACTTAGGATTACAAAGTGTGTTCCTTATGCAATATTTTCATATTTTATGAGGAAAGAACAAATGTCTTCAGACAAAATATTCAGATTTTGCACAAAGTGTAGCTCCATTTTAGCAGTCTTCAAACACAGGTACAACAGATGTTCAAACAAGGATTAATATGTTATTCAGAGATCCCAGAATCCTAGTAGAGTAACTCTTGTGTACAAAGCTCTGATTGAGTCCTTTTAAGAGGCTGTATTCCTAGTATGTCCTATATTTGCAGGATGCAGATAAGATTGTAGCTATGAAAACATTATTTACTTTGTGAATCATTGATCCTAGAAGTGCAATTAAAAGTCTCATGCTTTACATTAATAACAAAACAAAGGGTTTTTTTCCGCAGAATTTCTCTTTATCTTACTTCCCAAACCAGAATTTCCTTTTCTTGCTTCACTATATTCATTCAACTTACTGTTTATGTACTCAAGGCCTTCATCTGCTAGCCAGGACTGAGACTGGGTAAGCAGCAACATATGTCCTTGCACACAATGAAAGCTATATTTCCATAATGAAGAATTAAAAACCAAATCTCATATCTTCTACCATCTTCCTTCTCTGCTCTCTCTCAGGATCTTATCACTGTTTCAAATCAATAGTTTATACATCTCTCCATGAGTTCAAAACCTCATTCATTCCCCTACTTGCATTTCAGTTTAAGACATTCCTTGTTCCATTTCCAGTTCTCAAATTTTATTCAACTAAATTGACTAATAAGCTCCAGGAACCAGGCAATATGAAACGGTATGCGCAAGACATATTTTTCACGAACTTGTCTGTTTCACTGCACCTAGGTTTATTATCATAGCTGAGTACACATTTGTGAGAATAGAGATGTGCCATGTTCTAAGTACAGATACTGTAATACAACAATATTTTAGATAGTCTGAAAAAAGCATGCTTGATATTCTGATGCCACCATTCTTACCTCAAGCATGTTATAGATGATGTAGAGCTTTATGACAGACTGTCCCCTTATCAGATGATACATCATAGAGTAGTCAACATAGTGCATCATGAAGTAGCAGATGACCAATATAACTCCTTTGAGAATGTCACATACCTGAGCAGGTTGTAGCAAACGTCTATCACTGAAATACAAAGGGTAGAAAGTGCCACTAAATGTCATATACCCACAAAATGCAAATGTTACCAAATCAATAGGAATTTACAGAAGCTGTTAACCAAGGATATATTTTTAATGTAGTTTATTAGTGCCCCTTCCCCTGTGCCTCACTGCAACACATAAGGAGCATCAGGGCCATGATACACATTTATAAATCACACTCCTGAACAGGATCACATTCTCTTATCTGTCATATCCATTTAATTACAATATACTGTATTTGTTGGGTAAGAGCTCCTGCTTGTTAAGAACCTTCTGCATGCATGCCCTTTGGCTCTTAATTTACCTTCCCTCTTCCAGCCAATTCTACTTATCATTTTGACTTCCTCAGTTACAGAAATTTTATTTGCTATAACCAGAAGAAAAAGAAATGAAGCAGTCATCTTCAATTTCAGTATAATGAACCAGATTCTGAGGAACAGAAAACGCAATTCCATATCTTCTTTAGCTCTACGCTCTGCAATAGTAAATGCAAACAATTTGACATCAGAGCTTGAGGTTGATCTTGAACCAATGCAGAAGTTTTCTGTCTATAGTCCCACAAATAATTCAGAAGACTAAATGAATCATTACACAATTTCATCCAATAAATTAAGACTACAGGAAGAAAATAGCTTTACCTCAATTCCCACAATAGCAGCCATAAGCATAATGAAATTGCAAGGCAGTACTTACTTGTCTATTTACTTTGTTTAGTATTAATAGGCTGCGAAGTATTTAGAAAGCTTTCAAATTAAATCAAAAGGTTATTTGAGATTAAAATATCAAAAAAATAGAAAGATAATTTCTATTACATGTATGTATTTTTAATATATAGTGAAAGGTTTTCGCAGAAGTGATCCTTTCACAAAAGTTAGAACCAATCAGCAGAATGAAAGTTATGAATTTTCATTTTCTGTATTCTTAAATCACTAGGTTATCCACAGATTAGACAATGCTCCCACAAACTGATAAGACGTTTAGAAAAAAAATAGAGTAAGTTGATAAAAATTCATGCTCTTTTAAAAAATATCCAAACAGTTACTTATGACCTCAGGGAGTCAAGACATTCTACAGACCCTGCAGACAAGTCAAAAATCGCAACTACCTGACTCATTCAATTTAAACACGTCAGAGCTAGAGTGTTATACTTTGGGTTTCTTTGTTGTCTTCCACTCAAAGGAATAAAGCCCCAAAGACAGCATTCATGCATTACAACACTCAAATAGATCACACTTATACTAGAAATATGAGCGAGAATGTTTCCAGAACTCTCAGTTTTACAGTATTACACTTTGAACTGAGTGCAACTGCTCCTTTTATTATATACTTTACACTGCATGAGTTGTATTAAAATTAGTTACATTCTGAATAATAGAATTCAACCTGGTCTCGAACACCAGAACTGCTTAGAATAGCTTCCTCACACCAAGAGACATTTTCTTGCTCCCAGAAGTCATCCAGTAACAGTAACCACATCACATTTTATTTCAGACTAAGTCCTTGACAAAAAGCCTCAGTGTATTTTCTTCCCGCCCCCTCCTCAATTGAGTAAACGGAAAACACCAATCTACAAACTTAAAGAAAACAGCAAGTGTCTATTTTCCAGCACATCCAGTATTTGCCTGCATTTTCATTCCTCCAGCCAACACCTACCTTATCATTAGAAAGGTAGTGAATACCTGGTAGAGAAAACCTGACTAGCAAAAGAGACATCCACTTCAAAAACCTATGTTTTGAAAGTATGGCAAGGTACTAATGTTTACAATGGGATGGTCTCTTGTTGAAATGCACTAGTAAGCAGAACCTGCTTAGGAAGTTTCTGAAGCAGTCCTTCAGAAAGATTCTCACAGGAAAATGCTTTGATGTCCATGAATCAATACAGACTGAAAATTATCATGTTAAAGGTTTTCTGGCTTACAGATAACATCAAAGATGCTCAACCACCAGCACAATCACAGGATGCAGTTATTCTGTACTGTTAACCCTATCACTCTTCTGCTTGTGTTGATTTTCATCAGTATGACTACACTCGCTTCAGTAAAACCAACTCAGGAGAAGCCAATGTAAAAGCAGATAGCAACCATAACAGGGGAATACAAACCCTACGAACACACTACACACAACCAAGAGCACAACCGCTCTTCTAAAGGGGATCTCAACTCTGAAAAATAACTCAGGAGAATAATGCCATACAAAGGTGCATCCAAACTTGCCCACAGCATCCTATACACTGGAAAGGTGAAGTATTTTGAGAATGTGCTCTGTACAGAACAAACTGAATATCACTACATTTCAATACAAAGGCTGCCCAAAAGGGTCAGATCAACCATGCTTGGTGGCTGTGCCTTACAGAAATTAAGCTTCTGTAGAACAAAGTACATTCAAATAACGTTTTTAGAGAATTTTATCTCTCAAAGTGACTTGGATTCCGTTTCAGTAGTCTGTATATCTTGAAAAAACTGCATTTTTTTCCCTTTTTTACTTTTAACTAAAAATACACTCTAATGTTCTATTCAAAGTTGTGCAATAACTTCTTGTACTTCTCATTCACATGAGATGTGACAATTTTTTCAAAACAGATCTTTAAAAGAAGTCACAAAAATATCCTCACAGTTTCAATTTACTCAGTTTGATGACAGAAGTGCTCTCAGCACCTCTAACCCCTTGTCAGTACAAGGGATTACTGCAAAGGCTGACTACAGAAAACTGCTTTCTATAAAGTGAAAAGACTAAGAAGATCCTGGCGTTTCAAATATATTCCAGTGTTGTTTCATTGAACACTAAGAAAGATCCCCTCATATCGACTAGGCAAGTAATCTATGGTCTACAACTAACACGTATCTGATTGAAAGAGATTAGCTGTGACTACTGCATAAATACACAGAAGCACTTCTATTGCAGCAGAATCCTCTTCCTCTCTGGCTAATAACATTTACAAAAGGATTTTGAGGTGTGGCTCTGAATATAATATGGGATAGGGATAATTATTTCCTACAAAGTCAAGGAAATCAAGTAAATGGATTAAGTCTAATGATTTGTCACCTTTTGGCAAATACACAGAACTAACTGCAAAGCCTGCAGTTATGAAATGATGTAGTCAGTGTTCAGCGAGAAGCAGACACTGCAGTTTTTAGTATATGATCAGGCTCACATTGGTTTAATCTGTATTTGTCACAAATCATTCCTATCCTTCACATTAAACTGTGTAATACATATAAACACACAGAGGTTGATGTGAGTTTATGCCTGTCATAAAAAGTCTCAGCCCACCCATCACACACATTACGTTTTCTGCATTCACTTTTCTCAACATATCTTTCTACTAATTGTCTCCAGTAACTACTCAGTGCCAACCCTGGAAAGTACCTTCAGAACAACCTTGGGCACTAAGTAATCTGACTTTGTGATTAATATCACATACAAATTCATAATGCTGTATTCATCCACACCATGAGTACTACAGAATCTCAAAAAAAAACAAAGAAAAAAGCCGGTATCAGCCAAGGTATGACAACTATACAAAGCTAAAGAAAGAAACAAGAAATATATAGCATAGTGCTGGTGATACTTTCAATATCTCATTTGAAAGTAGGGAGCCAAGAGGGAAGAACTAGACAATACTGAGCTACTGTACAACTCTAGAAATCAATGAACAGAGATACAAGAAGTTGAAACAGCTTAGCTTGTTTCAAAAGACTTTGTATTTTTACAGTTGTTCACAAAGTGTGACAGAATACAGAGGGAAAGATTTCATACGAAAATTTGTTATTGGTATTTTTTCTCATTAGTGAGAAAAGAAGAACAATAAATAAAGAGCATAACAATCTTACTTTATATTTAATCATTCTGGTTACAAAACAGCAAGCAGTAGAATCTTTCTACAGAAATCAGTTGGTCTTCTCCTTCAAAGCTATCCCACACATACAGTGATGCTGCAGAAGTGAATTAAATATTAACATGTTCCCAACTTTAGTGAACTCCGCTCTTAAAAGATAGTATCATGAGAGCCTTTGTCCAAGATGCAGTTCCTCTAATTTCCTACGGGATTCCAGAAATAAAGTTACACGAATTGTTTCACAATTTGCCTGATTACACAGCTGAATATAATTTAAATTACAACTTACACATCTCATAAGCCAGTAAATACACACATTCAGGGCATCCGGGCTGTCCTTCAAATGTGCCTTATTAAGATACATGATTTCTGTCTTTTCACCTAATTACTTTCTGCCATTATTTCATTATTACTTCTAACGTTTCTGCTATAAGTCATGTTCTCCAAAATGCTCTTTACAGAATTTTACAAGTGGTTTCATTACGCTAAGCCTCGAGCTCCCATGTTTAGCTGTACAGACTACCAAAGACTCAAATTTTTAAACTAAACAACTTCAAACATCAAAGTACCTTAATAGTAAAGAGTAAGGCTTATCCATTCTTTCTATTACCCACTACATAAAATCTTGTATTGCTTTACTATTACTACCACTGAATACACTGATCTGTTTAAACATGAGATGATCCCTCAATATGCATGAATTCAAAGTGAAAATCCAAGCATTCCTCTACAGATAGTCTCTCTCACACTGTAACACTAACTAACAAATTAAGACAACACAGAAAAACACGCGCAGGGACTTCAATATGCTACAGTATGTACCTACCAAGATGTTCCAACTCCTCAGCCTTTGGGTACTTTTACCATTACGTCTACTAATTGACAGAAAATCTCCACTGAAATAAACCCTTATGGCTCCAAATAATATCATTATACAAATCCATGCTTATGGGGATATACAAGCTTATTATTAATGTTAATATAAAAAAGTGATGTGCAAGCCTTCCTACTATACCACCCTATTCCACCACAGCATGTTTCTGTTTCAGCCCAGTCAATTAACAAAAGGAAAGGCATGCCAAGCTCAATGCTTATCATGCAGTGTCTGAGGCAGCTGAAAGTGAAACTACAGCAAAATTTATTCAGTGCCACTGACTGACATCAACCAAAAACTAGGAATTCAGAAAACCCGTCTGTTAATTATTTTTGTCAACACTGCTCATAAGCTCAAGGTTTAATGCTTATTCTTCATCTGTATATGTTTTTCCTTTAGAAAGCTAAAAACAAGCAACTTTCCTTATAAACAGTTAGGAAGAGTTACCTTGCTAGTCTACAGAATTAAATTAAAATACTACCAAATATTCTGGCTACCCACAAGTTTGTTCTATACATTTTAGGAACAAAAAAAAAGAAAATCTAAATTATTTTCATGATTACTTGTGACATTTGTAAGAAAATTCACTGTAAGTGTTACAAAATTAAGAGTCAAACTTATTTCAAGAGATAAATAAAACGGTTACCCAGTGAAGAAAAATTTGGTGTGAAAAACAGTGTTCGTCATAAGCACCTCCTTAGACAAGTGAAAGTTTAAGGAACTGGTTACCTGACTGTCATTTTCAAGGTATGTCTATTTGATACCATACTCTAAAGGCCATGATCCATATTCCACATAGTAATAAAAGTTCTGTCTCCATCTACTGGTTGAAAAAGACTAGGTTAAATCATTCATAAAGGATATGACCATACAAGTGGTCATGCTACTGATACATAATGTTTGCGACTCTTTCAACTGAACAGCATGTTGGATTTCACAGTATTTTTCCTTTAAGTTATTAAAGATGCAAAACAGCTCAAGGCTTTCAGTGTATCGGCATCTCCCCCACCAATACCTTTTTTCATTCCAACAGCTGTACAATTAAGTTACTTAGCATTAAGTAGAGCATTATTAAAAGTAAATCACAGTTTACTGATATTTGGCTTTAATATATTCCAAATCACAAATAGCTAATGCACGAGTTTGCTTAAGTGACTGACACTCAAAAAACCCACTATCGGGTGTTAAGTGTTTTAATAACCCTTGCTTATTGAATTTAAAGTGGTTAAATCATGTGAAATATAAAATGCACCCCAGGACAAACAGGAATTTGTTCTTACGGTATTAAAAAAATCTAAAAAAATCTCACTACAGTCATCTATGGTATGCTTTTTAGCAACTGTCATTGTATACAATACAGTGAAAACATTGTCCATTTTGCAAATCTGTAGAGAAGTATACGTACTTGTCTGAGTACTTAATTACTTTAGCATCCGATGCATAAGCACTCTGCATATACTATTTCAAACTTAACTCTGCACAGACTGCCATATGCTATCACACAATTTCTTTACTTTTGTCTTTCAGGATTTCTGGTGCTCCTAAATTCTTCACTAATTTGATTATGTAAGGTTTTCCAGTCACCCTGTAGAGTTGTTTGGGTTTTGATTGGTTTGTTGTTTGTTGGTTGGTTTTTTTTTTAAACCAACAGGAATTGAACACATTTTTCTTGTTTAATTTTAGTTTACTTAATTTTTCATTGATTCCTTTAGTACAGTCTCATCCAAATAATTCAGATTACTCTAAACAATTACTCCTTCATAGTTAGCACAGACAAAATTTCAAATACTGATGTCACAGATACAGTAATTTAAAGATATGAATACACTATCATCACAATAATGCTTTAGATGGATATTTTAATCTTAATAAAATAATGAACTTAACCACCTGCATACATATACATTTATAAACTCTTAAGATAACAATATTATTTCTAGAAATGTTATTGTACTTCACACTATTAAAAAACACTTTTCATTTATATAGGCTAATTGGTGGGCTAATAACGCACTGAAGAAGTGTTTTAGCACTGACATTACAAGTTTGAGCAAATATTTTGAGGTGAATCTTTTCTAACGGTATTACTTATTCAATATTA
Organism: Anarhynchus alexandrinus; assembly: GCA_008711295.1. Lineage (NCBI taxonomy): Eukaryota > Metazoa > Chordata > Aves > Charadriiformes > Charadriidae > Anarhynchus > Anarhynchus alexandrinus. Next base: position 1,736,255 of record VUYV01000161.1, read on the forward strand.
ACACTTTGAAATAATTAGACTACCACAGGTTTATATTAATTAATAAGCTATTTAAGTTATTGAAATGGTGGTCTAGTTAGAGTCCTGTTTAGGTATCTTTTCTTCCTCCATTTTTACATCACAGATACTTGTATGGAAACTGAACTGCAGGATTTTGTTTTACATGTAGATATTTAGACTTGATCAAAGTCTTAATCCTTCAATGTATCCTTCATTAATGAACTGTGGTATTGTAAGTTTCTAATCTTATATGAAGCATTAACAAGAATGATCAGATTAACACATAAGGGGATATTTTGCTGCTAGCATACTAAGTAAAGATATCAGGGAAAACAAAACCCAAGCAAGTTTGTCTGAAGGGCATACTTGCCCATATAGCTACGCACTAAGAATCTTTAAAATGCATAAAGTGATCTATTGGAAATATTTTCCTACAATTATGCTCAAGTTTGGAATTAAGTTTGGCTTCAGGAAGAAAAGCTATTAAGATCAAGTCTAATATCCAGTTTGAGACTTTAAAAAGAGATCCAGTTTACAGTATGCAAGAATTTGCTGTTGTATGATTGTTAGATACATAGACTAAGTGCTGATAAAAATATGCCCCAAATGAAGAATTCTAAGATACAGAGAGCTGAGTTTGCCATGATTAGATGGCATTTCATTTCTCAAACAATAAAAAGCCTCTACATGCACACAACACAGCACGAGACCATGCTAAGAATGAAACAAAACCAACCTTGCTGTTAGGCCCCGATGAGAGCTGTCTCAAAATAAATTAAAAAAAAAAAAAGAGGTTTCAAATAAGTGACAACTAGAATTAGGTTCCATTAAGCTTTTATTTTTTTTAGTAACAGAATCAACTACAATTGAAGTCGGCAAATGAACATATACTAAAGTGCTGTATTTTATTATGCAGAGAATCAATTTCAAGTCTAATACTAAGACACCTGACAATGAACTTTCAGAACTCCTCAAAATTTCTGTTAAGCATTACAAAAAAACCTGCTTGCAGTACACACAAAAATATAGCGATGAACCTGACTGAAGCATTCCTTAGAATAAATGTAAAAAAGCTTAAGGCACTATAAACTAAGTACAGCAGGGGCTATAGTTTTTCCAAGATACCCTATTTTAAACTGGGCTGAACTGGTCCACAGGCACTCTATGTAAAAAATGTTTTAAATCTATTAAGTTCACAAGCTATTTCCACATTGATGCAAAGTTACACATGGAAATATACCTACCATAAACAGCACTGAATCAATTTCATGTCTTGGTTACTAAAACTAAGCCTTGGTTTCTCCTTTGAAGTATGTTGGCTAATTTAGCTATGCTATTCATTTGTAATCAGTCTTTTTACTGATTACATGTAGATGTGTGAATTTGGCTGACAGCACAGAATGAAAAAGAAAATCAGGATTTACTCACCAAGGAGGAATCCCTGTGACACCACATTCCATCCTATAAAGGAAGTGAAAGTGCTCTTCCCTTCGGTCTGATTTACAAGAAAGAAAGAAAGAGAAGGTTGTAATGTTGCTACACTATGCACTGTTATGGAAAGGAGAAAGGAGTACTTGATCTGAGAGTTTACTACAGAAAATACTGAACGCACCTGCCTTTTTTTCCTGGTTGGTAGTAAGCCACACATTTTGGTGGATGGGCACGCTATTTTCTCAATGAACTAAACCAGAAAATAGGAAGTGTATGTATTTAACAGCTATAGTCCTTAGCAAAAAAAACCCAAAACAAACAAAAAACTAGGCTTGGGAATAAGTGTGCAACAGAGGTTCAAATTTATTTAATAACCTAATAATATGAACAAAGAAATAACGTCCATAATAAGAATGCCAGTTTTGGTTTGTTTGGGGTTTTTTTCCTGAGATGCTTTCTTCCTAGAGTTTCTTTCTTGAAGTAATGCTGTTCTATTTATTTCCTACTGAAAAGCATAAATCTATGATTTCACAGGACAGCAATGGGAATTTTAAGAAGTACATATAATAAAACTGAAGGTAATGATGTTATTGCTGACAGGACCTAAATTCACTTATTTCAGGGAGAAGAGAGCAGAGTAAAAGAAAAACACAGAATACATATTTCTAATCTATACCTATTTCCACATGGAAAAAACATAAAGATCTTGTCAATCAATCTTCACATATAAGAAAGTTCATAATCTACTTCTGTATTTTCTTGAGAAAACTAGAATTTGGAGGGGAAAAAAAAAGGAAAAAAAGGTCTCACTTTCCATAACAAGTCCTTACTTGCTTTGTGGACAAGATATAAAATGCCTTTAAGAGTAATCACATTGGGAGTCTCATCAGAGTTTCACCAAGATACAGTTTTAGCTTTCATATGATGGTGTTTTTCCAACAACACAAAAGAGCTTTTCCACATTCCCATACGAGCTTTTTTTTTTTCCCAAGAAAAACAAAAAGTTAGCTCTATAAAAGGGTTTCAAAACAAGCAGAGATATTAATCTGCACAGAATCTCTGTCTGAGGTATTAATAAAAACATGTATCTGAATTGTAAAAGGAAACTGTACCTTTCAACCACAGGCAGAGTTAGTTTCAGGAACCGATCATCACAGACTGTAATTCTGAAGAGAACTCCACCAGGTCCACTTCTCTTTCTACCTTAAATTTGCTGTTCCAGCAAAGTATGTGCTTTTATGTTGTCAAAGAATATTTTAATAAAATGATTCAAAGAGAATAATTAAGGAAAAATCTTTCCATCACTTGGAAGAAAATGCAGCAGAGCTGATTTTTTTTTGTAATTTCAGTAGATGCAATTTAATTTTGTGAAGTGTTTGTTGATTTTTTTAAGAGCATCCTACTATTTACTTCTTTATTTAGTGATGAAGTTGCACCTGCCAAAACCACCACAATCTGATGATTCAGCCACTGCCAGTTTGTTTGCTACTAACCAGCAGTTTAGTTTACTTAATGACAGAATGTTGGATTCTTCTGACTGAAGTTTTCTAAGTTTTAGAGTCTCTCTAAAATAGCTATGTTAACACTAATATAGCTGTGACAAATATACAAAACTAAATTTACTCAAAAGGAAAGATCAAGTGATGCAGAATGATGACTTAGCAGTCAAACTGAAGCACTGATACTGTCTAGGCAGAAAAAGGAAACAAATTTATTGAAGATACAGAGCTCTGAAAGGGAACAGAGGAATGTAAGATGGAATATTAAAACATGTGAAAGAGGCTATAAAGCACTCCCCCTACATTTAAGCACTGCACACAATACCATAGACAGGAATTAGCCCATCTTACATAGAATGTTTTTTATTGATTTAAAGAAATAATGGGTAATATAACCTTTTTCTATACTGAAAAGAGCAGAAAGTTATGAGGAAACAAATGACCTGAAGTGTAAACTAGAAGGGACACAGAACACTCACTGCTCAATCACTTCACTGAGATGTTGAGAAAAAAGTCAAGATGAAGGGAGGAGCACTTTTATTTACTACACAGAATGGAATATGATGTGGCAGGTTCTAAGAACAACTAGTCATGTCTCAACACTTACTTGACATTAGTGAGGAAAGGCAAGCTAAAAGATAAACAGCCACCTGCTTTGTAAGTACCTTTTGTAATTACAAATGTGTTTTACCTATTGAACTCTATTTCGTCACAAACACATAAAAATATATTTCATATTATAAAATAAAATCCCAAACCTTTTTTACTATAACCAATCAAATCAGCATAACTAGAAAAACAACAAAAAATCCCCAAAAGCAAAGTGCAGGCTCTGAATATTTGGAAATACAAATCATTACATCTGAAAAAGTTCCATTATATACTATAAACATGAATTGTGAACCTTTCAATAAAAAGCCACCAACTTTAAAACATTAATGAATTAGACAAAGTCTAAAGTAGTAAAGAAGTAAAGAGATTCTAGGGAAATAAGTTCCCTAAACATCTGAGGAAACTGACAAAAGAAATTGCTTCAGGAGTTGTTACAAAAACAAAGCCTTTTTTGCTCATAACCTCTGTTTCACTGCATCTTACCTGATAAAGCATTAAAGTTAACATATCAAGTTGAATAGATTAAACTGGATTTTACCCTGCCTCACACACTAAAAGTACTGTCAAGCAGACTAAGTTTTAACATTGCAAGTGTGTGTACATATATACACACATAAACACACATTTGAGTGTATATGGTATTTTCAATGTTGCTTTCTTCAGTATACTGAAGAACACCCAGAATCAGCAACTAGTCTTTCAAATTTTTAATTATAATTTCAGAAGAGCAGAAAAATTGTTTGTCAAAAGCAAAGCTGAATCTATAAACAAGGAAGAACACTTTTTAAATAGAAAAAAAGTAGTAAGATCCAAATGATAGGTTAAAATCCATTGCATTTACCCAAATTCTAATATTTTGGCAATCGCATCTGTACAGATAGGCACATAATTTGACTTGTCATCAGGTTAAAACTAAATAGCCATCATATTTTTTTACGCAGCTAGGAAAATTCTCTTAACATAATGAAAATCTGAGATTCAGCTCAAAATTATCAGCACAATAAGATATTAGAGACTGCCACCTAGTGCCTACGTTAAGCATCAAACATTTCAACTCAATATACTTTAAAATATTATTTCTTATGCAACTAGACTAACAGTTGCTCTAATCAGAACGTACATTCTAAACTATGCATCTAAAAGCACTTCATATATAAGACTATTGATAATGCAAATGCCAGTAACTAAAAAAAAAAAATTAATAAAACCCAATCAGCTACCATAAATCAACTTCAAGTTTGGGGAAATCCAGAACAAAATACTGAAGTCCTTATTTATTCAACGAAAAATCACAACATCAATACAAATATTCCTTTTCTTTTAGGCTACGCTTAGGTCTTACATAATTAGCTTTACCATGAAGTAGCAACTTTTATGAAGGAAATTAATTCTATCCGATTTTTGATGCCTAAGTCAGAAAGGCAAACTAAATATCCTATGTATTAGCAACTTCTTCTTAGTATTGATCTGAACAAAAAAGGAAGGGGTTAAGATCTAAAATTAGTTAATATTATTCTGATTAGTTAGTCTCATCCCATTACTCTCTATGATTCTTTGAGGGAAAGAAAATAAAACATTTTATACAAGGATCCTTTGGGTAAAGTTTACTGGGGAAATAAGGAAAACCTTTGTTGTGGGGAAAAAAAAAATCAAACTTTTGGTTCAATATCAAAGAGTCTATCAAAAGACATGAGCCAAGTCATTAACTCAAGTCTAAGAAATCTCAAAGCACTGTTCAAATAGATGTTAGTTAAAAGAACAAAACTATAGGGTAAAGTTACATCTCTGTCCTTTACTAACCTGAATATGCCTAAGTGGTGCTGTTATCAAACTGTTGTGTCTGAAGGAAACAACAATGACAGTTAGTGACTGGTGGCAAAGCTTAAAGGTCCCATGCACACCTTTGCTTTGGCTAGTTTAGACCAAACCTTCTATTTTACAGTGGAAGAAGTCACTAGTAGTTCAAACAGCACTGAAATGCCATAAAATTAAGCACACACATGAATAGGGAAACATTATTTAAGGGTATCAACACCTTTCTCTTCAATCAACTTACCGTAAGCCATAGCAAGGCAAAGTGATGAACCGGAACATTGCCAGAAAAACTCTCAAAGGAAGCAGGGTGAATACATACAGAAAAGCATCCAGGCACAAAAAGATTCCAAAAAACATCAACTAAATTACAAAAATAAAACAGAAGTACGTTAGTAGTTTATAAGAGTTACAAAAAGTTCATAAAGAATTATATTATGAAAAATACATTTACATAAGACTAATTAACCAAATAAGCACAACACTCTCACTTGTTCAATTAGCTGAACTGTTAGAAAAATAACATGCTGTGCACTTGGAAGACTACTCAGCAAAAATTCTGCACCACAAGGTCCAAGCAGCAAAGGCTTTTGCAGACTTCCATGGCTCACCGAACTCTGACTTTATTGAATAGAGTTTTTTCCAATGCCGACTCTCCTCTAAGGTTACAAAAAATGTTTTTAACCTTGGAAAAAAAATGTAGAGCTGTGCGTACATGTACACAGACATTTTCTGCTACATCCTTTTTAATACACTTTTTTTTTCCCCAAAATGTATTTTTTTTTACCTTGTTAGTTTTCTATTGCACAGCTAATTACAGCTGTGGTAGCTCTCCTTCAGAGAATATCCACCTTTTTCATACAAAGAATAATATAAAATATGAAGAGGTAAACTTCCAGGTGCCCTCAGTTTAAATGCTTTATCCTTAATTTACAGAAACAGCTAAAGCCATTTCACTATAGCCACAAGCCAAGCAACTGTATGATAATCAAACTAGACCTAAACTCCACAATTAGCAAGCTCTTATATACCAGACTCTCCCCACATGACATTCCTTCTTTTCTGCTCTTTGAATGTATCTAAGATTTATCCGCATGGGACTCTAGGCATATGCTTTTATGCTTCTGTCAGATCAGAAGCTAGTGTGTTTTCCTGAAAGGAAAATCACGTAAAAAGGCAAGCTTAACTGGCTACACAATGAAGACTAGCAACATCTAAGCAGGCCTAGATATCCATGACAGATACACGTTTACATGTAAAGTTGTATGTATTATTGACGGGAAAAGATGACACTGGTTTGGAAGGAGAAAAAGTAAACCAAAGCACAAGTAAATTACTTTCACCTCTGTCCTGGTTTGAGGTAAAACAGAACCAATTTTGTTCGGTAACTTCGCTTCTTAGCTGGGCCTCTTCTAACTACTGAAATTAACTGCATATTGTGCAGACAATGTTCACTCTCTCAGAGTGATAAGACCAGTTGTTTATAGTTGATGCCCAGGCATGGTATGCAGAGAGGCTCTTGCCTATGCTTATTGCTATAACAGCCAAGGCCAACGAACTTTGTTATTTGCCCCATTGGAAGGTCGGAAGCGGAAAAGCATAGTGGGGTCCCACCTGCAGGGAGGAGCGGACAGGACAGGTGACTCAAAACTGACCAACAGGGTATTCCATCCCATCTGCCTCATGCTCAGTATAAAAGTTGAGGGATCAAAGGGTCAGGGCTCTTCCTTCAATGGCCGACGTCTGAGGAGGACTCTGTTCGTCTGCCTGTGATCCCGATCCTGAATGCAGATCCGGAATCCAGTTCCCGTCCGTCACCGAGTCCAGCCTGGGACTGGCCCAGTGCCAGCCGGTGTCGTGATTGTCATCTCAGGAGCTTGATACGGTTTTGTATATATTTTTCATTATTTCTTTTTATTTTATTATTAATATTTCATTAAAGTAGTTTAGTTCCTTCTAAACTCATAAGTCTCTTTTCCCCTCCTCTGCCTCTCTCTTTGAAGAGGGGTAGAGGGGAGCATCTGTTGGTCCCATCTGGGGTCCCCCAGGTCCCCAGTAGCCGATTTGGCCTAAACCACGACAACCTCCCAGTCTCTCTGCCTTACAAAATACCTTCTTTGCCAGCTTGTGCAACAGCCAGTTCAACATCCAACCAGCTAATATCCCTGATATGTCCCTTTCTCTCCTCATTCTTACTCCTCATGCATCCTTGTAACTTTGAAAGCAATCCTACAGAGTACACTCTAGTACATCTATCTCCAAGCCATATAAGATGACTGACTCAGGCATCAGAGCACTGCTATCATCTCCGAGCTGTTGCTTTCCCTTGTAACACTGTTTATGTAAGGACAGGGAACAGCTGGAGGGGGTCCAGCAAAGGGCTACGAAGATGATAATCCAGGGGATTAGAACATCTCTCTTATGAGGAAAGACTGAGGGGCTTGGGTCTTTTTAGTCTAGAGAAAAGACGACTGAGGGGGGATCTTTATTAATGCCTATAAATACTTAAAGGGAGGGTGCCAGGGGGAAGGGAACAGTCTTTTTTCAGTGGTGTCCAGTGATAGAACAAGAGGTAAAGGGCACAAACCTGAATATAGGAAGTTCCATCTTAACATGAGGAGGAACTTCTTTACTTTGAGAGTGGCAGAGCACTGGAACAGGCTGCCCAGAGAGGTGGTGGAGTCTCCCACTCTGGAGACATTCAAAACCCACCTGGCTGCCATCCTGTACAACCTGCTGTAGGTGACCCTGGTCAGGCGGGGGGGGGGTTGGACTAGATGATCTCCAGAGGTCCCTTCCAACCCTGACCATTCTGTGATTCTGTGATTTCTACCAATTCTGCACTCTGTACTTCAATACCATCATGACATTAAGGTCTCCTCCCTGATATTCACTCATTCACCTTTAGTACCATTTTCTAAAATTTCAGCAGTCATCATTCAAAATTATCAGGAGCAATGGTTACAAATAATGGATGAATTTATGCATTGCATTTTAATATGCCATTATGCTACCTATGCTAATGTTTAAACCAGATGCCGAATATCCAAGAACTGAAAATGACTGTAGCCAAACATGCATCTTCCTTGTTTGTTTATTTGGGGTTTTTTAACTCTTTAACCCAACCAAAATAGAAAGAGAGCCTGTCATTTTGCCCCTGTATTCTTTGAGGGCATCTTTACAATCTAGAAAACAACTCTGCACTTTCTTTTTGATTCAAATAGACTTTTTCTGTACCTGAGTGTAATCACGGTTTTTCACATTCTATAAGCTCGCATTATTATTTGCAATTATTGTTTAATGTCCTCATTTTCCTAATTTTTTACTACATTGCACTTGCACACTTACATGCACCCGTTGAAATATAATCAGCACTGCACCTTCCTTTCATTTCTGTAAACGTTATTTTTGCTGCTACATTCCAGATACTGAGGAACTAAGGGAAAAGCTTATAGAGCTTTTCCATCATCATAACTGGCTGTTCATACTGATCTGGAAAGAATTCGTAGAGTACCAATTCCTTAAATCAGATTTAAATGTGGCCAGCGGTACCTTGCTTGTTCTTGCACCCACAAATATCCGATACTAGAATGCCCAGAGTGCTTTATCCATGCCTGAATTACATGCTGATGCCAATACAGGAAAGGACATTACTATGCACCAGTGCTTTGTTGTCTTGGTTTCCTTTGGGAAGCCACAAATCGGGTAGCCCTATTTCATCATGGCGTCGGCCTGCAAAGTACCAGTGGCTGAGCACAGTAATTAAAATGGCAGAATCTGCATGTTCTATGGCAAATATGGTATTAATACTAGAGAGTACCTCCTCTGCAAAGTTCAGAGGAGAAAGTACAGGGGTAATGGGCTCTGGGCTTGTATATATACAGTGCCTGTGCAAAAGCAAAAGAGCACAAAGTTTAATATTGACATCAGTTGACAAGCATTCCCTTTAGACGGCAGGAACAGAGATGACCTTTTCATTTAGCATAAATAACCTATCACAATGGAGTTTCCACTGAAACTGCCCAAAAAGCTTGAGTGGGAGCAGCATTTACATTACAAATTATCCAGCTTCGCTAAATAAAAAAGGGGTATTCAGAACAACAACAAAAATACTACCCTTTTAACATCACACCCCACCCTAAAATTGTGTGCATGTAATAAGTGCATGTTAAATAGTATCTCCTGAGATTAGGCTTTGATAAATTTATTCCAGTTTTTTCTCACTCTACCCGATTATGATTTTCATTCCTAGTCTGTAATTACATTATTAGGTAGTAAATGATACAAGCCATTAAGAAAATCCTTCTCTTCCTTTCCTAGTGTCTCACATGCTTTATTTCAGTTTGCTTAATTGAAAGCAGACTTTTGAATCACATAGTCAAGTGGTTCCTGCAATAGGCAATGATCTGTACACTATTTAGTTTGCTTTCTAGGTGCTCATCATCATACTTTTTCAATGAGTATGATTCCATTTGATATAGCTAATACCCATACTAACATGGACTAAGCCCATGCAAAGTAACAAATTTATTTCATAATCTCTCTGTAAAAAAATAACTATCACTTCTAAAATCTATCTGCTTATTGCTCAGTTTCATACAGACTGAACTTTGATTTACCATCCAAAAAAAACATAAAAGACTGTTGGCTTTCACTTGTTCTTACATACTGAAAGTTTTATTGGAAATCTATGGTGATGATCCTTCAGAGTAATTTTTGTGGCTTGAAGATGCCATGTAATAGTCTACATAATTACAACGGAGATGATGTAGAATGGCTATACTGTTCAACTGAGACTCTACCCTAACTGGAATATTCTACCGTAAACTGGAATGGGTAAACAGTGAGGACATGAAGACGTTCAAAGCCCAACTGGATCTGGTCCTGGGCAACCTGTTGTATGTAGGTGATGCAGCTTTAAGCAAGGCCTTGGACTACATCATCACCAGAGGTCCATCCCAATCTCATCCACACTGATCTTCTGCAGTAACTGACTGGGAATTCAGTTTTGTAAAACCAGGTCTCATCATGGTCTAAGGATGCATTTAATGATACTAAGGGGGGAACCCGACTGCTGCTGACAAAGGGAATCCTAGCCTCCCTCCCTCCTCCCCTGCTCTTTCATCTTTCTACCCCTACTCGAAACTCCCCTTCCGCCCTTGTGTAGGCTCTGGATTCTCAAGAATATTGGCTGAGCAACTCAGCTCACGATCCTAGCAAAGAACAAACAGATCAAGAAAAGTGAAGCATTCACTGCCAATGAGCTGACTTAACTCTCAAAACAGTCCAACAAGCACCACGGCTCATGCAAAATGGCAGCGTGCATAAGAGATGAGACTGAAGTTGGAGGAACAGTGAAAAAAAGACTCTTCCTTCAACATAAGTTAGAGTTTAATTGATTTAGCCCTACCACATAACTTCATCCCTAGAGGTTTTCAGAATTTTAGCAATGTTACTTCTAATGTTATTGTTACACTGCAGCCTAGCCAAACCTTATTACCAATGTTGCCTTACTCCTCATCCTTGAGCATGTTCCTGCTGCCTCCCAAATCTGACACCCTCTCCTACAGGGTTTCAAAATGGTTAAGCCAGAATAAAACTCTCTTCTACATTACAGCACCGGAATTGGCTCACTGCAGGGCCAGAATTACACCTAAGCTGACATAGAGGAGGTGGCAGGAATGCCTCAGGAAGGGCCATAGCACTGGGACGGAGAGGGAAGATGTGGTAAACAGTGGCAAAAAGCAAAATAGAAGGCTATGAAAATTAAGTAAAAAATGTTAGACAGAAACTCATTCATCACTGTATTTTTAAACGACTGCAATCTTCCCACCCTCAAAACACTTTAGACTGGAAAGATTTTTAAAACTTTTTTTTTTTAATGTAAAATTACATTTTGCAGTAAAAGGTTTTATTTTGCTTGACTATTCTTTTAAGGATCAGCGACATCTATATATTTGAATTAATTTGTCATCATCTAGACTCGAAAGTTAGTCATGTCCATCTCTGCTAATAACATCAACAAGTGGCCAAGAGTTGCCAGCAGCAACAAGCAAACATAGGCAAAAAAAAAATCTGAAACACAAATGTTTAAGTTACTGACACTGAAAATTCACTAGTATAAATGTTTAAAGCATTTTTAATAGTAAAAGTGCTTGAAAAATAAGTATTCCTTAAATAATTTAATGCAACAGATTTCATCTTTAAATTAAATCTTAAAGTATACTTCACCTTTTCCAGTTCTTTTGGTATCCGCATGCACGTGTATACTCTCTCTCTCCGCTCTGTGTATTTTGCTTCATTGTGTTCAAGGAAGTAACCTCTTGTTAGCTCAGCACTGATGAATCTCAGCAATGAAAGATCTACATTCAGGAACACACATAAGCAGAAGACACTTCAGACATGATCTCCGAAGAGTGAGAAGACTGCTACGCTTTTATTACTTGCTACATGCTTCATTTACATCACATCTAACCCAGAAGGTTTCTGCTGATAGTAACCAGAACGTCAAATAACTTGATACGGAAGGAGCTATATGAAAAGGAAGTCCTATGCTCTCCCCTTCCCCTGTTGCTTCCCAACAAACAAAACAAGCTACTTTTTCCAGCCAATCATTTTCGCCAGACATCCCACTTCTCCAAAACATTACGCAAAGCAGCTACACTGAATGCAATACTCTGAGTGTACGGACAGTCTCCTAAATTTACTAAGCTCTATTTTAGAGTTTTTAAAAGCTATTTCCTCTCTCAGCAACACTAGCAACTTGTTCTTTATTTTAAAGTACAACTTTCTGTAAGACCAAAACATTCATGGATACACGATCCCAAGTGATTCAGCACACAAACAGTACAAGCATGCTGATCATTTGATGATCAGACTGAAGTCTTTCAAGACTGAAAAGCCATCAAGCACATACGGGTCTTTTGCATTTTAGTGGCTGTAGGTAAATAAGCGAAAGCCTGACTGACCTATGTTTAGTCAACTCATATGGCTTCTAAAAAAAGACTTTGTGCAGAGTAGTCTTGCAAAAGGAAACAAAATAGGAAATTATAATTATGAAAATTCAGGCTGTCAGCACAAGGAGGTTGAGCTTAAGCTTCGACACTCACTGACAAGGTCTGACATCACCACCTCCTGGTAACACTTCAGAAGTGACAGAACACTACAATGAAGTTCAACATTTCTGGTTATTATTGGCATTTAAAAACAGAAACTCTCAGCGTTCACACAACATCTAAAAGATGCCAATCACTTATCTAGACATATAGGTGAAAAGCTACAGTGCATTTATCAAGACACAAGAACATGCTCACAAATAGTAAATTCAGATTTTAGCCGAAGTCTTAGTGACTTTGGGGGAGGACGGGGGGTGGACCTTGCATGGTACAATGCTCCACGCTTCTGCAGGGAGGAAAAGGCTGCACAACACACACTTAGTAAAACAGCCTAGATAACAGCTGTTAGGAGAGCAATGCTAGTATAGATGCTACATGTAAAGAGTGCACCCAAAACTGTCTGATATGGTTTCTCAATATTCATCACACTGAAGATGATGACAACAATTAGCTGTAAGAGTACCCAGAAAATTGCAGAGAGTGTTAAAGCAGCTCCAATAGAAGTATAAAAAAGGCAGAAGAGACAAGGTGTGCTTATAACGTACACTGCCTTGGCGGAGGTGAGGGGGGGAGGCATGTGTATTGATTGTGATTAGAAGTTGTGAGGACTACAAACAGGTATTTTAAAGTTTGCGGTGGTGTATTAACATTCTGAGTATGTCTAGTGTTGTGATTTATCATGTTGCTGATACTGATCACAGCTATATAATTCACTGACTGCTGGTTAATTATGTATTGTTAATAAATCATTTAAATTATGATTTGCTTTAAACTACTGCGAGCTTGTTTGGATAGTGATTTTGATGATTTATATATTACTGACCCACTTCTAGTAGGTAGGCCAAAGCTGCTGTAAGCCTTAAAGGTATTTATTTTAAAACAAAAACAACATGTAGTTTAATGAGTAGTAAAAACCTAATATTGACATGTAAAGTTTCAATCAAAGTTCATTCCAGTGAAATAAGGCAGAAGTTCATACCACTAAATCATTGTTCAGATCTCTTGCATAGTTGTTTTTTGGAGTCTTCCTTTGTAACCCTATCACTTGTAACTTTTCTGTTTTTCCCAATTCTTTCTTGTTTAAAAGGTTAAAAGTAAAAAGAGATAACCTTAGATATAAACACACAAATAAACTACTCTGTTAACTGCCCAGGTGTATTTTCTTCCTCCTCAGATAACCGACCTTCTCTAACTTGAAGATAATGCATCTCAGACAACTGAAGTTTCCTGCAAAGGAAATATATGCATATGGGCAACGACCATGGGGTAACTTATGGGTCCCTTCCAACTTAAGATGTTCTATGATTCTAACTAATGAGCTGTTTGTTCCCACTCCTTCTTACCTCACACAAACTGGTTCACAGGCTTATTGCGGAAAAACAAATGATTTTAAGTTTCCTTCACCTGGCTAGACTCTCATACCCTAGATATTAAGAGAGAATCACTTCTCTTGAATGAGGTTGATCAATACACAAGCTCCAGACTGTGACTGCAAAACAATCTCTCCAGTGACAAGGGATGCACTGAAGCACACAGTCACTCAGCCACCTCCTTCCTGAGCACTTACTGCCACCCAGCATCAACCCTAGTTCTGTGCCAGCTGTGAAACAGACCAGTGGCTGACCCTGTAGGAAACACACAGTAAGCAAAAGAACAGGATGAGACACTATGGCAGGAGAGTAATAAATCATCTGAAAAATGGCTTAATTCTGCTACCAAAGCATAAGTTTCTTTTAAAAATAAGTAAACAGTCCAATTCCTACTTCAAATTCCTTCTCTAGTTCAAATTTCCCTCCTTTGCAGTCAGAAAGTTTTAGACTGTGGCCTAAGTTTAAACTGTTCAGATAGCATACTCTTAATGCATAAAGTATTTCCATTTATCTCCCCACCTCAGGACAGAAAAGCACAAGCATCTTCAAAACATAAGAGGCCACTAATTCCTTCAAAGTAAAAAGATAATGATTTACCAAAGTTATACTTCAATGCATAGCTACACAAAGGATAACCATTAACCAGAAATGGAGAGGAAAATTTGTGCAAATGCAAAATGCACTACGCCTCACTAAGTTTCTACTGTTATATAACCGTAACTTTAATCCTAAATGCAACAATTCCAGGCACCCACTTCAGTCCCGTCAATCCTAAATACACACTTCTTCTGCAAACACTCAAATCAATCAAGACTAAACCAACACAGTATTTTTTTTTTTAAATATCTCCTTCTCCTCTAAACAACTCCTCTGTACAGTACTGGTCCTGCTTTACCATCTTGGAAAAAACCCTACTTCTATGTACTATATAACAAAATGTTACCATTAGATGAGTTAGAATTTTTAGTTGGTCTATCAAGAAACATCTTCTTCTAACGTTTTCCCGTCCTGAAGAGTCAGAGAGTACCAATGATTTTTAACTACATTTCAATTTAAAATCAGTCGCTGGAAGATAGTTTGGAATTCTGCCCCCCCCCCCCCAATTTTCTTTCTTTATGAAAAGTTATTTGTTCAGCTGTCTGTCAGGCACATCAGTATGTATCTTGACCATTCTTTTTTTCACCACAAAGCAATTCATAATACTACAATAAAGCCAATTCCTTACAACTATGGAAATTACATCAGTTTCATCAATACCACAGAACTGCAGTCAATGACACTGCATGTCCTATGACATAAGGCATGTCAGAAATGGACACAGCACCTGTCAAGCTTAGAAGGAAAGCACTGAAAGCACTGTTGACAGACAATTTAAGTTAAACCCTAATTTGATTTTTTTCATTTTTGTTTTTGATAACACCTGGGGTATCACATTCAAGCCGATACTGAGGCAGAAAGCCTGGAAATTTGAACACCACTTTGAGCACTTTCCAGACTTTCAGCAAGCCTCTCAATTAAGAATATGGTGCTAAAAAAGTTATTTATAACCTTACCAACACTAAATCAAGCCTGCCACGCTGAGTGACAACGTTTACGAAAAAGGCAGTGCTATTTTCAAAAACTACTCTGTGGGTCCCTGAAATGACCAGTTCAAGCGTAAGTGTAAATACAGCTGCAGATTGATAGCAAAAGACGTGACGTTTGCCCATTAAACGCTCAGTTAGTAAACTACGTTTAGTTTAGAAGACTTCTAATAACCTGCACACAACTTCACGGCTCCCACAGCACCGTTATTTTCAGCAGCAGAGGCACAGACTACCGGACTCACAGCTGTGTGTACGTAACAGGAACCGTTAAACAGGACGAAGCGTTTCTCGCACCCCGGCGGGGAAGCGGAGGGCCCCGGCCGCCCTCGCTCCCTCCCTCCCTCCCGCCCCGCGGGACTCCGCCAGCGCCGGGCCCCGGCTCCAACCCCTCCGCTCCCGCCACAAACTGCCCTGCGAGGGGCTCGCCGCAGGCACTGCTCGGCAGGTATCGAGCCCGACAACCCGCGTCCCAGCTTCGGCGTGTAACGCTGCGATGGACCATGCCCGTGGTGTTACACACACACATACACACACACGACCACTGCCATACATATACTTGCGTGAGGGGGGTACCCACAGGGACTTCACTGCCCCCGTCCCTCTCCCTGAACTCGCTCGCGTGGAGAGCAGGGACGCCACCAGCCAGGCTGAGGGGCTTTACTGCACTGACACGGGTCACTTCGCCGACTAAACTTAAATGCGGAGAGAGAGGAGGCAGCGCAGCCGGCGGGGAGCTGCCCGCTGCCGGAGCGGCTCAACGCCGCCGCTCCCCGGGCCCGCCAGGTCCCGCCGCACTTTTCGATATCGCTCGCCCAAAGTTTACACGGGCGGGCGGGCGGCCGCGGAGCCCTCAGCCCCGCCTCAGGCACCCACCCCGGCCCCGGCCCCTCAGGAGGGCCAACCCGGCCCGGCCTGGCCCGGCCGGCGCTGTGAGGAGCCAGCGCTGGCGGCGCGCCCCGGAGACACCGCCCGCCCCGGGCAACACCGCCACGGCCACCCCGGTCTCCCATGGGAGGAGGAGGGGGGGGGGGGCAACCCAGCCCAGGTGCCCTCGCTGCCCTCCACCCGCCCCGGCCTGCGGGAAGGAGGCCTCCCGCCCCGCCACCGCCCCTCACCCGAGAGGCTGCGCTTCTTCTTCCTGCCCCGGTCGCTCTCGTAGAAGCCCAACGTCTCCGTTCGCTGCTGCGGAGACGGCTGCCCCGGGCCGGCGGTTGGCGGCCGCGGC
>VUYV01000161.1:1753007-1921892 GCA_008711295.1 Anarhynchus alexandrinus
CCGCGCGAGTGCCCAGCGCGCGAGGGGAGGGGAGGGGAGCGGGGGCGGGGGCGAAGGCGGCCCGGCGCCATCTTGCCGCGGCGCCGCCGCCGCCGTTAACCGCTTCGGTGCTGCGATCCCCTCGCTCAGGCCTCGCCTCCTCTCAGCGCCTTCCTCTGCCCGGCCTCGAAGCTTATTCTGGTGTTATGAAAACTTCTGTACGCACATAAAGATATGCGTGTTAGGGGAGAAATCGAGCGGGCCCTCTGCCATTTTCACAAGAAAGGCACATAATGGTGGTGGTTTTTACCCGCTGCACGGGCTGGGGGACAGTAGTTCAAAGCGGTTGCAAATAACATCATTTTAATCTACCCTGCGCCATGCAAATAAAGGCCTTGTTTGAAAATGGAAAGCGAGAGGTGAATTATTAACTCTAAAGCCAACAGGATTTCAATGAACTGCCTAACGCGCGTTGGACTGGGCCCAGCACTGGAGGTCACAGGCTGGTGCTCCCCGGCTTTGTGTAGCTCTTCCCGCTAAGAGGCCTCCAGAAGGAGTGCCTGCCACCGAGCCCACCTGCGGGAAGGACAGACGAGGGGTGCTGTTGTAGCCATCTGGCTGTCACAGACCTCATGAGGCCCTACTGGGCACAGGAGGGCAGGGGCCGGTGCTCAAGAAGCCCGCAAAGGTCAACAAGCCCCGCCAGCCCGAGAACCACGGTCTGAAATCGTGCGGTTCATGAAGTGCTGAGGCTGGGACTGCTGTTAGTTACTGGCAGCGTGATACTGGTGGTGGGTCATAAGGCTTGTCAGAGGCCATACTAATGAAAAAGAATTGTTTCTGTCTCGAAGTGCCTATAATTTACACAAGAGTAAACGTGAATTTAAGAAGCAGGGAGCTCAAGGGAACAGCGAAGTACTTGTTTGTAGGGGGAATTCACATGGGCACGAGGACAAAATACCTGGCCTGTGTTTCAAGTACAAGATCTCCTTCACATTCAGTTCTCATGTTCTTATCATGCCTTCAGAGGCCAAATTCGGTCAGCTTAATATTTAGCCACCCGTCTTGGGAAAACAAAGAGTGTTTTATTCTCTCTTTGGAAGGCATTAGTAGTCTTCCTCTATAACTCTTAAGTGAATTGTACAGTTGTCTCAAAGAGCATTTCAGGCTTTAGACAGACAAAAGGTGCCCATTTCCATTGCCATTAGTGGTTCTGAATGCCTAAAATCCGGTAGGGTTAATCCAAGTCTTGGTATTTTCAGGCAGTGGAAGGAGTGCTTTTTACAGGCACTCATAATGTGTAATAAGAGTGTAATACAGGGAGCTAACAGTGATAGATACTACATGTTATCAGTTTGGGGTTTCTTCTCCTGTCTTTTCTCTGAAGATGTAAAAAGCAGATAGAAAAACAGGGTGCAGAACAAAGAGCTCCGAAAAAAGCTGAAAAATTCCCTCAGCAGGATTGCTGTTGCAGTCCATGCAAAGTTACATGGCACCCTGAGAGTTATTCTGCTTCGCTGCTTCCAACTGTGTATACAAGCTATATCCATACATCCGTATTTGCATTGCATGATATTTAAGGACAACAAATTGTCACAACCTCGTTATCAGTCTTACCCAAATGAAGGCGTTTGCGGCACCAGGCATCATCTAACAACCAGCTATGTTGTTCTTCCTTCAGGCCCACTGAGAAGCTATGTAATGAATTGCCGGCACCAGTAGTGACAGCACATACATTTTCTGTTCAGGGGTTGACCCAAGATAACCTTGCTTAGTTTACAAGATTTTCCGGTTTTCTGCTTGAAGTAGTCCAGCTGAAGGCATGATACGAGTATGACTGCAATACAGTTCAGCTAAGAATTCACTCATTTTTGACATGTCAAAAGCATATTGAGCAGCTACCCTCAAGTTGCTACCCACAGTCTTTCAGTATGTTTTTCCTGTACTTTACATCCAGTTTGTAACCCATCGTTGGCCAGAATTTTCATGTGTTCTTTTCCACATGCAAAGATGTGTGTATTTCAACTATTCCATGTGAAATTTTGGCACGGTGGCCACTTCCAACCCAACTGCAGCAAAATCCAGTCTTTAGATATTTGAGTCCTTGAATGAGCCAAGTCAGAGGGGAAGAGTTGTGTAGTGAAAAATATTAGCACTGTTGATATAGGAAGTAGTGGTTCATTACGATATCTGCTGTTGGGAGTTATCTGGGACCATCTGCTGTTTGGGCACGAGACGCTCTATCTTGTTGCTTTCCATAGCTTATCTGCTATGAGACATGCTATGGAGTGACTCTGCAGCAGGTCAGAATCCACTTTGCAGTTTCATAACTGTCCACCAATCTTTTTCCTGAAGCGATTTTCTTAGAACAAGACACAGCCCTGTCTGTGTTCCCACAGCTGGAGTTTCACTTTTTTTTCCCCAAGAGATATTTAGTGGGGGGGGGGAAGGGAAGGGAAGGTTGTTTTAAAATAATGACTGTTACCAAGGAGAAAAAACAGTTTTATTCATACAACAGCAAAAACTATTAGGATAGTCATGGAGTGAATACAGACGGGGAATTAAGAGTTACTTGAATTTTGTTAGAAATGTCAGCACTGCTGATCTTTGGGGCTTTGTGCAAGCTACTTCATTTTTTACCTTAAGTTTTCCATACATATACTAGAGTAATGATTATCTAACTATAATGTATCTTATACATAATCATCACAGAGGGACTTTTGCTAATTTGATATCAGGAAAGTTTCTTCTGGCACTGTGAAATATTAACACATTTGTAGTGTGTCCAGCTCAGTTGTGCTTTAGTTGCTGAGTACTCATTGCTGCAACTACTCTAGTGAGGATGGTCTTTTTCTAAAGAACATTTTTATATGGTCTAAAACTCTTCCTTTTTTGTAATGGATTTTTTTTTTCCCCACAAGACCCAACAAAAGATTATTAAGAAGAAGACTCAGAAAATGGATAATCATTTTTTGTAGTGCTTTTTGATGGCAGAACTTTGTTGTCTTTTCAGACCTTGCCATCTATGTCATTTATCCCCACCAACTCAGATATCCTATATTAACGTAGATGTTCTATCAGTGAAGTATGCTAAAAAGAGGTCAAGTAAGATCTTTTTAGAGAGCAGTACAAACATGGGAGAAAAAAATCTGTCAACAACATAATATCTCATATGGGAAGTAAATTATGGGCATAGGTTAGGAAATACAAAAGAAGTGCAGACAGAAGTATGGAAACTCAGTGTACTGTACCAAGCAGAGGTGACTGAAATTGGAAACTGGAGAATACATTAACCATCAATAAAGAAGAGGCAGGTATTAAAATGATGATAATAACAATGCAATACTCGTAGCTGTATGAAAGTTATGAGTAACTGCAATACTCATAACCGTATGAAAACATCTGGTATCTATCTTCCCATGTAAGCTTTTTGTCAGTGAGGGTCAAACTTCTTTAGACTTTGCAATATCATTCAAAAAAGACTACATACTAAAAATGTGTGGTTTAATGGTTTAATTTCTTGAGTCTCCTGCAAGAATTACATTGAGTTATAGTCTTCAATGTGATTTTCAATCACTCTTCATTTTTAAAAATGTCATCACTGACTGAGTACGCCTTCTGTGAGGAGGCAATCAACAAAACTCATGACGAACTCAAAGTGGAATGATGCTGATTTTTTTCCACAATAAAATATTTTCAGGCCCTTTTGTAATATAAACAAGTTATTTTCTATTGGGTTTGTGACTTTTAGTTCATCGATCCACTTAGTATGTGGGTGCATATTCATTCTTCTACTAAAGGCAATGCATCTCTTAGCAACAACTGATATTAACAAACTTAGTTCTAAATCTTTCAGAATCACAGCTGTCATATATTTGCAAGGTACAGAAGTATTGGTTGGAAGTATAATCTAATTCTGTCTCAGTCAGTTCTGTTTGGTAGCTGAAGTTAAAAATATCTGTTTACGCCCACAGGAGAAAAATCATGTAAAGATTCTTTCCTCCATTTTATGTTCAACATCTAAGCAGCACATGAATTTTTGCATGGGATAATCTTCACATATGAAAAATAATCAGTATAAGAAATTGTTGTATACACACTAGTACCTTACATGTTTCACTTACATTTTTTTTTTTTCTTATCTCAATATAAAATTTACAATGCTCGGGTTTACCATATTTTTTCCTGAGTTGTAGGCTCACTAAAGATTAGGTTGACTCTTAGGTAAGCGAAGGGCATTACTCAACATCAGCATGTCCTTGAATAATGGAAGTGCAAACCATGTTATGCAATTCTACCGTACCTGAAAGTCGGGTTTGACTTCTCACCGGTACATTTCCATTATTTGTTTGCTTTGGATACTGTATTATATAGCACAGGAGCTGCTGCACAGTTAAAATCAATAGTGCTTTCCAGCAACAGCATGGTTTTCCACACCTGCCATCTTCGAAATTTTTGGAAAGAATAATTCTTTTGAGTTACTTTTATGTGGCATCTTATCCTGGATCCATGGTTCAAGGAAGACTGAAAGGCAGAGGTGCAGAAAGTTAGTTCAGTATTACAGGTTTTTAAAAACATGCTCACATTATCTTAAAAATAAATTTCATAATGTTACTTGATTTTTATTAAGACTTCTAGGAGTTCCCTAGTGTGATATTTTTAGAGCTCTTTCCCTGTCAGATATCCTGAATGTTTTTATCAAGGCAATACATTTCTGTGGCTGTCAGTGACAGTTGTTTCCTGTCCATGGTCTGATCTCCATTTCTCAGTGTCAAGATTTCTTCAGGATTTATATCTTGAGCAAAATGCCACAACTAATACTTAAACTGCTGCCTCTATTGGAGTGCAGATACCTCAACCTCTGACACCTTTTATGTAAGAAAAGCAGCAAATAATCTTTTCAACATCAACATAACTGCACTCAGTGATATAAGTGGCATTTCCCCATAAGGTTCACACATGTGAAAGTAAAGTAGCAGGGAGATTCCCAAATCTCTTAGATTCCAAGTTACTTTATCACAATCTTCATGCTAAAGTGATGGAAGAAAGGTTGTGTAATCTCATCTTTCCTCTTTTTTTTTCTTGTTACATAGCTGTAGCTATACTACATAACATTTAAAGATGGCTCTATATGTGACAAGGTGGTTTTAAGTGTTATAAAATAAGAGTGCAGCTGCCTTTGACTCCATCCTCAGCTACATCCTCAGCAGAGCTAAGCCAGACATGAGGTGTGAGGGGAATAGGTGGGAGGAAATTGGTGGAGTAAATGCAAATGGAAAAACGGTATTGAGAGCTCCAAAAGTCATGAACTGGGGAGAGAAGAGCACCTGGGGAAGAGGGTCTCAGCGCCTGAACATGAGTTTCCTGTACCTAAGAGTGAAATTCCCAGTATCAAACAGAAAGTGGTTGGTGTTTTGTTTAGGTGTCAGAAAGTAAGTTACCTCTAAAAATTGGTTTCCTAATGTATAAGTTTCAGTCTACCATGTGTTCATATTTTTCAGGTTCAGAGAGCAGAGGTGAAATCTCAAACGTCGAGTGGCCTGGATTTTGTGCCTGAATTCACAATATGAGTTTTCAGTCATGCCAAACCCAAGTGGAGGTGGAAATCTCTGTTAGAAGAATTAGCAATCAGAGTTGCTGTAAACAGTCCTATTGATTTTAATAAGTTGAAAATCTCAGCTCAGCAAGAGCATTCCTATTATGATAAAGTATTCAGATATATACATACATACAAGCTTTGTGCCTAAAATTAGATTGTGAGATCTCTAGATAGGATCTTAAGTCTCTCACTTCTGGAAAGTATCTCTACACAGAAGAGAATTCAAATGTGCTAGATTTAAGCATAAGGGTAAGTGCTTTCCTAAGTTTAGGCAGTAAAAATGTGTTCTTCAAAAAATGTTGAGCCTCCTGTAGGACCAAATGAACCAGTTAAGAGGTTCTGGGACTGCTATTTTAGATTCCTATTTCTGAAAATCACAGCTCATTTTGTAATTATAGTTGCACAAGAAGAACATGAACCATAGCATACATAGAAAGGGAAATGTATTGCTTATAAATGTATAACTAATGGCTCTGAGACCAAACCTTCAGTCATTGTGAGTCAAAATTAAGCCATGACCTTCAGTGGATTCAGGCAGTTTTCATGAGTTTGGGACTGGTTTTAAATTATTTTGTTTGAAAGAAGAAATGTTTTATTGTTTAAGTTAATTGTAATTTGCTATTTAAACGGTGCTATAATAGATACAGCTCACCTAATCCACTGTGCACAATATAGTGAAGGTGAAAAATCTTATGCAGAACTGTTCTTTATGAACACAGATGTTGGTTTTATATATATAAACACATGCAAATGTTTATTTACATATACATGACAGCAGAATACTGAAATCAAGATCAGCTTTGCGAGCTAAGCATTGTTTTAACATTAGAAATGTTCTGAAATCAGCCAGACTCTTTCAGGCAAGGGTTCAGTCCTACCTTTTTTAATAATTGTCATCCCTTGAGGTTAGTTTTTCTTTAGTTATTGTTTTTGTTATTAACTCTTATAATCCAGTTGTCAAACGTGACAACAGCATTTGGATCAGATTCAACTCTGATTTAATTCCAGTAACGCCAACACAGTCTGCATGATCTCTTATAAGTTGGTGTACAGACTTAGATTTTTGATGTATTCACAAACTGTGACTATCAATATATCAAATTGTGTCTATCGCTAGCACAGTTACAGCATCAAGAGAGTGATTTTTTATGTCACGCACCAGAGACCCTCTGTAGTTGTATGATGAGATAAGAATACATTGTCGACTGGAACTCAAAATTTCCCATCCTTTTTTTGCTCAAGTTTTATATTTTGAAGCAGGCAATTTTAATTTGGCAGGCTCCGTGCAAATCCAATTACCAGTTGGAACTCCAGGAAGATTGCTTTACATTGATGAGTAAGAAGATGCACTGGAATGTGTTTGGGATTGCTCTTTCAGGCCTGGCAGATCATAAAGGCACTTACACTGAAAATGCTTGATATTCCTGCAAAGTAACCTTACCTGCCCTAAATTTGCATCAACTAGCAAAGCATTAACTAAACATGTCTTTCCTTTCCATTTTCAAATTATTATTGTTGTGAGATCCTGTAATTTACAACAACCTATAGGTACCAAAGCCACATTAAGAGTTGACGGAACTCACGGAGGGACATCAAGAGTAAAAGCTGAGATTCCATCTGTCAGCCACTGAGTTTGCATTTGGAATATCAGAACATAGGTATTGCGAAAACCATCAACTAGCTAAAGAATCCAGCAATTTAATTGAAACAGTATGAAATATTTTCCTTTTTGGAAAATCTTATGAAAGCACATTTTCAAATATAGGCAGCTGACCAAGAAGAAGTCCTGTAAATGATGTCTCAACACTATTACGTTTGAAGTACTGTCAGCATTTCTGTTACCTGAATTTACTGTGGAGTAATGATGAACTTCTAACATAAGAATATATGCTTCTTCACAATCTAATGGCTTGTTTTGGCCTAAAAAACTTGTACAGGTGTGCATTGATATTCATGTGTTTGTTTAGAGCATCTGCACACAGAAATGCGTGTTCACATAACCAAGTACCCATGCATTCTATAGAGGTGTTTATAAGGAAAAGGAACCATAGACAAGCAGTTACCCAACCAGCTTGCACAAAGATGACTCCTGTGCATACGGATATTTTTGTGGGCATTAGTCAGCTGCTTGGTTATGATAACTTGATCCAAAGTCTGACTGGAGTTATTTTGGTGACCAGGATGCACTATTTTAGTTCTGTATTACAAATCCCTATAATATAATTGCTGACAGAACCTTTATCACAGCATTGCTAGCAGGTCATTTATGATCATTATGATCTGCCAGTAGATCATTTATTCATTCAACCCAAGAATAAATGCTCAATACATAAATTTTAATAATTGCAGCCCTGCCCAGTCAGGACGACCCCTTTCCGAATGACTGGAAGTTACATGACTCATTCGCTGCTTTGTATATTCCCAGCTGGCACATTCAGTTCCCTCCCAGTACTCCTATATTTCACAATCCGTAACAATCATTCTCCCCTTTCCTTAAGTGAAAGTGTTTGAAATGCAATCAGGAGAATTATCCATTAAAATGAGAACAGTTGAATGTCCGAGTGTTGCCCCTTATATGAATGCAGAGCTAGCATCTTAATTGCAAGCAGCATACTTTATGGTCGTAAACAAAGCACACCTTGTTTAATAAAAGTATTTCACACTTCCAGTAAGATGGTTAAATTATACGTCCTGATGTGTCTGCAGAGCACAAGTGTACATTTAAATTGGAGTCCATGATATGGACAAGCAAGACTAATAAAGCAATACTTGAGAATTAACAGGAAAAAGATAATGATGTTCACAGAACTACTGTGTCTTCTGATTTGCTCTTTCCTACTTGCAGCATGTCGCTGGCTTCTGATGCTGTGAGTTAAGATTGCTCACGGTGCCAATTCACCCTTTTTTTTCTACAGCGTGTCTGCATGGCAGATCTTGTTCTCGCCTCCTTAGCTGTGTTTGGCTCATGGCCTCAGTAGCCAAATTTTTAAAACTTTGCCTGAGCGTTATTGTTGACCTTTTAGACCTGTGGCCCAACTTGAGTGAGCGGGTGTAATGCCTGGCTGAATCGGCCGCACGATCAGCATCATGGTGTCCTGAAGGCACAGCCAGGAGTTGAGTGTTTCACTCCAGAAAATAACTGGTGTCCTGGGAGAGAGGATCACCCTCCCATTTGTTTGCAAGGACCGCTCAAACACTGTGGTGCTAGAAGATGCCTGTTTTAGGAAGTTAAGGAATAGACTGGTCCTGAGCCATCTCTTTCTGATTTCTGTGGGCTTTCAAGGAAGTCGTTGAGCAGATAATTCAGCACTGAGAAAGTGAGAGTGCTGTGTCTTACTGGGTTAGAGGCAGTTGGAGGTGACAAGCAGTTTTGCAAAGGAGCCACTTGTATTTAGAATTTTAGATCTGGGTTGAGGAGTGTCATCGTAGACACACAGGCTTAAAAATTGTAACTCAAATTCAGGAGTGGGTTAACAACTGAATTTCTGTTGTGGGAAATGGATTTCCAGGTTGGGAACAGCTCTAACACTTAGGCAGTTTTCCCATTTACTAAGTATAGCTATTCATTTTAATTTGCATAAAGAACATGGATATGTAAGTTCCCAATTACTTTAAAAGCAATATTTCAACTGATACAGTGAAGTAATTAGTTCAATGAGGAAATGATATTACGTAGTGGAAAGCTTGGTTTGCCAAGGATCAATTTGTTGACATTTGAATCCAACTAGGAGTGTAATGCACAGAACAAAAAGAAGACTATTTTGGTAAAAAGCCATCTCATCAGTTCGGAAGAAATGAAAAGCATGCCTGCTTCTCAGCCAGAGGGGCTAAGTAAGGGTTTTCTCTGCAGTAGACTTAAAAATGACCATTCAAAACAGGAGAATAGAACAGTTTATGATCAATGCATGGGGAACCTGCATGTTTCTCTTGTTATTCCAGGAGTAATATAATTATTTCTATAGCACTTTTTTCCTATATATAAAATGAAGTTACTATTACATATGCCACCTTTTCACAGAACTGTGGTGCTTGATTCAGCAACATCTGTTAATCTCTGAAATCCTCAAACAGGAAATATAACAGAAAGGCAAATACCATGACTTTGATTTACATCTGGATTTCCTTTGCTTGATTGTTGCAGTTGTTTCTATACTGTTATATAAATTCATAGCATCTCTCCTACAAATACAGCACAACAAGATTTTGTTCCAAGAATTCTCCTGTCTAAACTGGAGATTATAATAATAACAAATCAAGTGATAACAATGAAAAATGAGTGAGCTACAAGGGAATAAAGAATATAGCTGTGAGAGGTAACAAAGCAGTTACTATTTTATATATATATTATTAGTTCATCCAAGTAACAAGGGAAAGGACAAGGTGCTTTTCACAAGCAAAGAGGCTTTCTTTCTCAGTACAAGATGGATGTGAATGCTGCTGATGTAACAGGTAAATGTAGGATTACTTTACTTTTCCAAAGCACGTTGGCTTTCCGTTATTCTTGAAAATTATAGAGGTTTTTAATCTTTTTATCAACACAAGCTTGAGTTGAAAATATATAGGCCCAACACGAAAATTTTATTTTTGTGTTTTTCCTAGACTCACATAAATAGCTACAGTAAATTGACAAGAGCCATTAATTCCTGTTCTAATTAAAGAGAATGGTGGTATCTAAGATCATTCATATCAGTGTTGGATAAACACTTAGAAATAAGCTAGTAAGGGTTCACTTTGTCCTCTAGAGATTGTGAAATCATGCCTGCCAGAAATAACTATATAAAAATAAAAAAACCTGCTGAAAAGCATAGGGACTGTCTCCACAACTGAAATTCAGTCAATATAAGGGTAAAAAAAAAGCTCTTTTAACAGCATATAGCTATGCTACACAACAGCTTCAAATAGAAAATGAAGACACGATATTCAGAATTGCATTGATAAAGGTTCAGTTCTGTGGTAAGGATTAATCTTCATTCTTTTGGACATCAACCAAATCTTAATTGATGCAAGTTAGAAAAATCTGCCTATAGGAACACTTTTTATTCCAGCCTGGTATGCTTCAAGATTTCTTGCTCTTTCATCCTAAGAAATCAAATGGGGTTGAAGGGAGGATGCTGAAGGCAGGATGCTGCCTCATAGTAAGTAGAGGTCTCATCAGCTGTAGCAATGCTTACTTGTTTATCCAAAACATCGACAGATGTTATGAATTCCAGTATGATGGGTCTTTTAAGGAGCACACAATGAGCAGTTACCAGTAATTGAGGAGAGAGCAGAAGAATTCTCCACTTGAACACAAAAAGTGGCTGTGTGCAGCTTGTCCATGTTTGCGCTCCTGTGAACGGTCTAGCTCGAGCAGAGGACTAGCTCCGGCATGCCTCAGCCCTCTGCTGTATTCTGCTTTTGCCCCTTTTGCAACTTTGACAAAATAGCACAAAAGGATTGCAAGCTGATAGAGATCATTCATGTCTCACTCATCGGCAGACACTGGTCTCTACCTCACGCTGCCATTGTAACCCAGACCGAACTGGAGGCAGCACCAGGGCATCTGACTTCACATGGGCTTCTCCTTCCACGTGGTCTCAGTGGCTTTCTTTGCATCAGCAGTCAGAAGGGAAGGTTGCTTCTGGGTCTCTCACCCAGCCACTCACCCCTTCCTAATTTGTAAGTTCTGAATTTATGCCGTTTTGAAGGAGAAGAAAGTGCAGAGACTGATCACTTCTTTGATGAAGAAATTCCATTAAGTTTGAGTATACATTCTCTGTATGGGTATTTTGGAAACATTAGTGATGTAGCCTGTTGAATCTGCATACCTGTAGTTGTAACAAGCCAGCAATCCCTGTTGACATTAAGTGATTAACATCTTTAGTAATAATACAAAGTATTGTGAACTATGGAAACAATCAGCACTTAAATATATGTTGTATTCTAGAGACTTGCCACAGCTAGGTTAGCAAGGGATGACTGCTAGGCAAAACCAAAAGGCTCCCCAAAATCCCTGGGTGCAGCTAGTCGTATTGGCAGACCAAGTCTGCACACCGCTTGCAGAGGTCACTGCAAGATGTGGCAAAGTGTTCTTGGGGGAACATTTGGAGTAGGAGAAAAATACTCTCTGGGCAGTCAATAACCCTGCCTATAGCTCGGCTCCTGCAAATTCTGGGGGGACAGTGAGCAGAAAGGACAAGTTACGGGAGACATTTAGACCAGGACACTGTACTCCAGGGGCTGCACACGCCTGTGGTAGGATATATCCTATTTAATTATGGCATTTCTTAGCTCTCTGTTGACCTCAGGGACCTTCAGATCAGAACTCTGTTCACTACTCTGTCTTATTGATGTGTCCAGGCTTGTATTTGTGAGTAATCCTCCAATTTTTAAAAATGCATCTTTCACTGCACTGTAATTTTTCTTTTCAATGTGGACTTCTATCAGATCTATATAGTTGCCAGTGAAGAGTTCTTGCCAGCAGCTGAATTATCACACTCTATGCTGTAATTCTGATGTATTCTGGACATAAATTGTTTGTGCTTGTCTCCTTATAAGTACAAGTTCTGTTTGAAAGACTCATTATGAAGAAAATCCAAAGATAACCAGATTTTTAAAGAAAGGCTTGGAATTATGTAGGAAAATGTGAAATAAAAAGGTGACTATGCTTCTGGAAAACAATACATTTAGCGCCAAAGGTAAATGTTTTTGGCACTGCTAAACTCAATATTTATAGTGTAGAATAAAACTGAAATTTGACTATTATGCATAAGCAACAAATACAACATATCAGTAATGTTTTATTCTATGCTGCCATCTTGTGACTGTAATTGTGACCTGCTGGCATATACTAGCTAGAATACCAAGCCCTTTAAATACGACCTGTACAGTTCGGTAAGGACATTTTCTTGAAACACTCTTTCTGTTCTGACATCACCAGTACATACTGAACCAATAGCAGGGAATAAACAGCAAAAATACTTTGGCAATATTTCTGCTAATGCAGTCATCAGTGAGGAGTCCCAAGCTCGGCCGTTGTGGATAGGGTGGTTACACAATGAAGTCATTGTCCATGAACATTTGTGAGACGGAAACTTCTGTAAGCATCCATTAAATCAATTCCTGCCTGTGGGTAAACAGATCCATCAGGCAGCCCTTCTTCAAAACTCCCAGAGGAAATATGAAGTTAGCTTTTCTATCACTATGGGAAAGCAACATGAAATAACAGCTGGCCTGTGAGTTCCCGTTCCTCTCTGTAACATAAAGGAACAGACATTTAGCTTGGGATGAAATTCAAGGTTGAATAAGAAGGTGTTATAGAGCATTATACCCTGCTGTTCCCGCATCTTGGCTTTAAGGAGCCTATTGAAGACGCGTGAATGAGAGTCAGTCGAGATGGTGGCTCTTAGCTGCTAAACATGCAGTAAAATAGGCAATACCATGCACTGTGTCACTAG
This sequence comes from Anarhynchus alexandrinus, assembly GCA_008711295.1. Taxonomy (NCBI): domain Eukaryota; kingdom Metazoa; phylum Chordata; class Aves; order Charadriiformes; family Charadriidae; genus Anarhynchus; species Anarhynchus alexandrinus. Next base: position 1,766,022 of record VUYV01000161.1, read on the forward strand.
CACAAAGCAAAGCCAGCCTGGAAAGCCTCTGGTTTTGGTGATGTGACTCAGGATGAAGTTTTGCACGTGAAGGCACGCTAGCTTTACAGTAATGGGTAGATGGTAGAGGAGATATTTATATCTAACACTTACCATGCACCATACTGTAGAAATGAACTTTCAAAGCTGGAGGGCATATTACAGAATCCCACAGAATGGTGGCGGTTGGAAGGGATCTTCAGAGGTCATCTTGTCCAATGCCCCTGCCAAAGCAGGTTCACTAGAGCAGGTTGGACAGGAATGCATCCAGGTGGGTTTTTAATTTCTCCGGAGTCGGAGACTCTACAACCTCTCTGGGCAGCCTGTTCTAGTGCTGTTACCCTCAAAGTAAAGTTTTTCCTCATGTTGAGACAATTTCCTGTGTTCCAGTTGGTGCCTGTTGCTCCTTGTCCTGTCACTGGGCACCACTGAAGAGTCTGGCCCCATCCTCTAGACACTTGCCCTTTAGATATTTGTAAGCATTCATGAGATCCCCTCTCAATCTTCTCTTTTCCAGGCTAAATAGACCCAGGTCTTTCAGCCTTTCCTCATAAGAAAGGTGCTCCAGTCCCTTGATCATCTTTGTAGCCCTGGACTCTCTCCAGTAGTCCCTTGTCTTCTTGAACTGGGAAGCCCAGAACTGGACACAGTACTGTGGCCTCACCAGGGCAGAGTCGAGGAGGAGGATAACCTTCCTTGACCTGCTGGCCACACTCTTTTTAATGCACCCCAGGATACCATTGGCCTTCTTGGCCACAAGGGCACATTGGTGGCTCATGGTCAACTTGTTGTCCACCAGGACTCCCAGGTCCTTCTCAGCAGGTCAATCCCTAACCTGTATGGGTGCATGCGGTTATTCCTTCCTAGGGGCAGGCCCTACACTTGCCCTTGTTGAACTTCATTAGGTTCCTCTCCGCCCAACTCTCCAGCCTGTCCAGGTCTTGCTATATGACAGCACAGGCTTCTGGTGTGTCAGCCACTCCTCCCAGTTTTGTGCCATCAGCAAACTTGCTGAGGGTACGCTCTGTGCCCTCATCCAGGTCGTTGATGAATATGTTGAACAAGACCGGACCCAGTACTGACCCCTGGGGAACACCGCTAGTTACAGGCCTCCAGCTGGACTCTGTGCCACTGATCACAACCCTCTGAGCTCTGCCAATCAACCTCACCATCCACTCATCTAACCCACAGTCCCTAAGCTTACCTATGTGGATGTGATGGGAGACAGTAACAAAAACCTTTCTGAAGTCAGGGTAGACAATGTCCAGCGCTCTCCCCTCATCTACCCAGCCAGTCATGCCATCATATTGGGTAACAATAGCTCAAAAAGATCTGAGGGTGGAAGAACTAATTTGTTATGCAAATATCATCCAATAGATTGCAGGGCATAAATTGTCCAAGAACGAATTTAGCCTAGAAATTAGAGAAGAAAAATTTCTAACCGCTAAATCAGTGAGGTTCTGAAATGGCCATCTAGGAGAGCAAAGAAAACCTGGATAGCAATAGGATTAATCTTGTTAAAGTTGTTGAAAACTTGACGGCCAGAATTCAGGAGATTGCCTGCAGTCCAGTCCAGTGGTTGCTGCAGTTAATGAAACATCAGATTTTGAAAGCTGAGGTAAAAATTATAGTTGCTTGAACAAATGGAAAGTGCTGTATCTTAACAAAATAATGTAAAAAATCCCCAACAACTTGAAACATTTAGATGTATCTTGAGTTGGAAAAGGGGATAGCTTGAAGGACATAGAGCTACATGCATAGAGAGGAATCTGCTTCCTATCAGGAAAGGAAACAGAAGAGAAATGAAGACCCGAATAGAAAAGAGAGACCTCAGTTTTACCCATGATGAGTCAAAACTGGCAGATTCAAAGGTTAGTTCAAGACCATTGGACCTAAGTGTGCCTAAATTAATCTCTAACACTGATGAAGCCTGGCAGATTCACTCTTTCCCAGGGAAGGGCACCGGTAGCAAGGAGGAGGAACTGATGGTTGAATAAATTCGTGGTGTGTAGCTCCAGTTTGGAAGTTTGCATAGGGAAGGATGAGAAGTCCAGTTGAGACAACCCCACGTTATTGAAACGGTTTAAGTATTTTCTATTTTAATTTGTTCTTCATCTTCAGTTTTGCTCAAATAGTACATGGTGACTGTGAATTAAGAAATAACATTATTTAGAAACTAGGTGGAGCTATTTGTTTAGCACATGCAGTAGGTTTGTTATGTTGCACGCTGTGTGCAGAATAAAGTGTATGTTTTATGCACACAGATGGTGCATGTATCACCCATATTTCATGATGCATACATTTGCTAAATTTCAGTGGATGCAATGATACATTTTATGATGGATCTGAGAGCTGACGTACTGTGCACATAGTGTACATTTGCAGAGTGGCAGTTCTTTTTATGTTAGAAGGTGTTTTCAGACAGCTTGAAGAAGGCAGTGGCAACGAGTTAAATGAGTGTCAGAGATGGAGATTGCAATGGAGACTGACTGGTGAGGAAAGTCTTAAAAGGAGCCAGATATTTTGAAATTATTGAGTTGTTTCACAGGAATATATGAGATTAGTGTAGGAGAGGTGTGGCATTTAGCAGATCTTTTGAATATTCCACTGGATGTAGCAAAGTAAAAATAAATACACTGCCATTTACAGGTGCTCAGAAAGAAAACAACAGGGTGGAGATTGAAGAGGGGTGTCAGAGATAGGAAATTAATCTCCTGAATCTGTATATGCCATGATGCTCCTGCTTTCTGAAGGTTTACTTTGACAGATGCTGCCAGCATAACCTGCTTTCTCTGAACAACAGCCAGTTAGTGGTGAAATACATGGCCCATACACCATCTACATCTACATCCTTTTCTAAACCTACTTTTATCGTTAGAAGGCAAAACCACATGGTAAGAAAACTGGGTTGGGTGCCATTTAATAAGGCCTCAGGGTCAGAAAACTTCTCCTTCACTCTGTACCATTCCCGAGGGAGCTCTGTGTGCCGCCTTCATTCTGCACCTTATGGATACCTCAAGAGTCCAGTGGCATTGAAAGGTGACACACAAATTGCAGCCTTCTCAAGAATACCAACTTCTCTACATCTGCCCCTGGAGTTCCCTGCGCCTTTGGCAAATCAAGGCTGTGCTGCTGCTGGATGTGCTACTCCGTGGAAGAACTGGGAAGCTTCTACCTCTGCTGCTTCCCTAAGAGCTTGAACTTGCAGGAGGAAAGCTGTCCTGACTGTTGACTTACTCAGGGCAACTGCTGGCTTTACAACAATAAATAAAATCATGTAGGGCTGATTTTTGGCTGTGGGAGTTTATGATTAATTCAGTCACCAAAACAGGGCACTGCTGGCAAAGTAATATATCCTTTACCCACCATGAGGCTGCAAATAAATTGAGGGTTCTCTAATGTATTACAGTCTATTGTTAGTGTGGAGTGGTTAAGCTTATTTGCTGGTTTTTAAAGACCACTGACATCGATGGTATTGCTTAATAGCTAGTTAAATACTCATTGTTAAGGTGGATAATATTCTGGTAAAAGAGCAGAGAATTCAATATTTGATTGGGTGATACAATCTTTTCTGTCCCACTGTTTCATAGAATCATAGAACCATTTAGGTTGGAAAAGACCTTTAAGATCATTGAGTCCAACCGTTAACCTAACACTGCCAAGCCCACCACTAAACCATGTCCTTAAGTGCCGTGTCTACACGTCATTTAAATACCTCCAGGGATGGTGACGTAACCACTTCCCTGGGCAGCCTGTTCCAATGCCTGACAACCCCATCAGTGAAGAATTTTTTTCCTAACATCCAATCTAAACCTCCCCTGTCACAACTTGAAGCCGTTTCCACTTGGCCTGTCACTTGTTACTGGGGAAAAGAGACCAACATTCTCTTGTTTCTCTCAGTTTCCGTTTTCTTGACTTTGCAAAACAAGTGTTATTTGTTAAAATTATCTTTTCTCTCAAGTTTTCTGAAAGTTTGCAATGCTTGCAATACTGACCAGTGGCTCATTTAACAGAGGAGGCTACTCTGCTTGTTATACCTCTACCAAGTTAAAAACTCGGTAAGAGCTTTCATTTCTGCTTGTGTTTGCCTTGCCATAAAGCTTACTTCCATAGCCTGAAATTTGCCTCAAATCTTCTATTACTTCTTACTCCAGCTCCCTCCTCCATAGCTCAGAGCTTTCGCCCCCTTTTTATAAGTATAGCCAGTCTATATATTTCTTCCTCCCTCTAAAGTCAGTTATCACTTTCCTTTCTCCTTTGCTGCCTTAATGCTTCTTCCTTTATGTTCTCTTTGCCGTATCAGTTTGCAAGAGGCAAATAATGTTATTTTTTTTTACTCCATACAATCCATCACACACTATCTCCTCTGCCCAGATTCAGGGAGGTCAGCAAATAAATACTTTTTGTAAGATTTCCATCTTCTGCTCAACTTTCATTAAAACAAAAGAGGTAATGCCCTTAACATTAGGGTTAAGAAGAAGAGTACAGGAATACGAATGAAGTCCAAGGACTTTTCTGTGATGAGAAAATGACCAACTAAATACACTTATATAGTAAGCATGTTGATATAGTAATGCTATACGAACATGTTTTCACCCACCCAGAATTAGAGTGTTCTTCCCCAGTTTAGATTATGTTGGCTGAATGCAACATAGGTAGATTAAGCGTAATACAGCAATCTTTCCATAAATCATTTCCAAGAGGTGTTAGGTACCCTGTGATGTGTGTGAGAAAAAAGACAAGCATGTTACGAAGTTTTGCATCACTCACTGTAAATGATCTTTCCTTGGGACCACTAGTGAGAGAGATTTTTTTCTTTTGCCACTGGGAATTATATGAACAAAACAGAGCAGATGAGGGCAGCTTTTGAGCTCAAGAGCAGCCTGAGCCAGGGGCACACAGCTGTGCCCCATCTGGGCTGACCTGGGCCACAGCATCTGAACCCCTTGCACGAACTGCTGGTGCACGCAGGCTCTGATGCTGGGCTTATTAGAGGTTAAATCGGTGTGATCAAGAGATACTTCACTACCAAAGAAAAACACTTTGAGAAGTTTGGGAGCCTTGAATAACATGGGTTCCTTAATCTTGATGAATATGCGAGTTTGTTTAATAACCGTGCAGATCAAGGACTACCTACCAATGCCCCAGTTGTCTCACTGCAGTAACTCACTGCAGAGGTAGCAACTGGTGTAGGTACACAGTTAGGAAAGAGTGAGCCACGTGGTGAAGAACAGGGCAGAAGTAAGCATTAGAAGTGGAAAAGTGTTAGCTAAGGACTTGGAATTCACCAGAACCGCAGCAGGAAGCAGCCTCCTGCAGGAACCTGCAGTCCCCTGGCAGGCAAGGATGGGCCACGCTCCTGCTCCACAGCTTTGCCAGTTCATAGAGTAAATTGGTGGGCAATTACAGCATTGCTTGCCTGGATCTCATACTGCTGCCTTGACAGAAGGCTGTTCCTCGTCTCTCTGAGCTGGAAGGGTCACATCTGCACTCCTGATTAGGACTAAGAAGTTGAAGGTGACTCTCACAACCCACTCTTCAGCAATACATTATATCTAACTCTTGATATACTAAACATGGGCAGAATTCATCACTGCACAACTACATTTTAAACCTCTATATTATCTACTACTGTATATAATTTTAGCATTTCAAATAGGATAAGACTAATTTATTGCGCTCTTCCCAATTCAAGCTCTATCACACTAATGTTCTACAGTCCGAGTATCAAAATAGTTCATTCAGTACCACCTTACTCACTTTTCTTATTATGTCTGGATTTACAAAGGCTTGAGCAATTCCTTGTGTCCCTTAAGTAATTTCGTTTTGTGCATGCACAGGCAAAACAGCTGACTGGCAAACACACATCTGTACTGCATAGTCATAACGCATGAGGTGAGTTTGATGCTTTACTAGAGAACTACAGCAAAACCACTTTGGTTACCTGCTACAGGACTGGCTGATCTCTCTCCCGGTCTCCTTCATACTCTAAATATTGTTCCTGGTAATAGAAGAACCGAAGGAACTGAGATTAGGATTCCTTTAAAGAGCATTTATGGAAGCCTCAGAAGGTCTATGTACAGGAGAAAAACTTCCAAAGCTAAGATTAAAGTTGGCACTTTTAATAAAGAGGGAGGTGTCTGAATAAATCGGTGGTCCCACAGGTGCTGAGCATCTGCCACTAATGTTATCTTCCATAAGAGCAGAAACTAGGCAGCAGGTATGAAAACTAAGCTCTTTTTGTAGGTACTTGAACATGCCAAAACCCAAGACTGTGCCCCACACTTCTCATCCCTTTGACTGAGCTCAGTTTGGCTAACCTGCCTCAAATACACGCAGTTACTGAACAGCTGTTCATCACAGCCACCCAAGGTCAGGGATGGACATTCACGCAGCTAAGCCCATTGGAAATTCTCTCCCCCAGCTGTATGCTACTTGTTTATGCTAGAGATTACTGTCCTCAGGAGGAATCTTGTCAGCATTTGCTAATCTGCTTCAGACAACCGCAATTGGGTTAATTTAAACAGCTGATGAAAGTGGTTTGCGCTAGCGGGGCTAAGTTTGCCGGAAGCATTTTAGCACATCCACTCAAGATCCCTTCCAGGAGCAGAGCCATGGGGACTGCTTCCAGCTGCTGGCTGTGCAAACAGCTGGGGGTAGAATTGTTGAACAGGCACTTGGGATCTTGAGGAGGACGTCTGTCCATGGCCTAAAATGGAGTTATCTGTGACACTGGGAAAACAAAAAAGAGTCACAAGAGCAACACTGAATAAGGATAGAGTCCAAATCAAGGGTTTGTCTCTGATTTGTTTACCACGGATGGAGATTTCAACTAGAATTCACTGCTGATGTCCAAATGTCCTTCAGCATCACAAGGAGACTAGCCCCTTGTGAAAAAGTCTTTAATGCCCCTAAGATTACTGGCAGTGCCTGAGTGTCCAGCTTTGTAACCCAAGTAAGCTCTTCTGCTTTATGATTTCAGAAGACAAAAGAAAATGAGAACAAGCAAATAAAATGTAATTTCTCTTCAGTAAAAAATAGTCTGTATTAAATGCTCACAAATATATCTGTTAGCTTTCAGACATTATTCGGAGCAACAATGTCTGCTTCTTACCCTTTCCTCTCAGTAGGAAAATGAAAAGCTGAAAAACAACTGTTCCTTTTACCTCTCCCCAACATCTAATATTTTCACCTCCTTAGTCAAGTATATGACTCAGTGCTCGCATCCATATTTTTGCAGTTGTTGTAATCCAGCATTCTCTGGGCTGCCTTTTGCTTTTTTTCCAAGATATATTATTACCTCCTGTATATTATGCTCTCTTCCTTTCCACCATATTTCTGGCACATTGCATGCCCCATGTGCTGGATGAGAACATTATCTGATTCCATGGTTGTAAATAACTCTGTTAATAGATTTAGATTAATGCCAGATTTAGTATAATGCTACCTCTACAGCTATCTTTCAAGTGTGTGAACACAGACTGGCCTCATCTGGGCTGGTTTTGACTGCCACAGTGCTTTATCCCTCCCCACTGTAAGCAGGATCCTGTGGCCACCGTCTGGAGACTTAACCCTTTAAAGACAGGAAAATATCACCTACGAAGCAATAAAAATCAGTAAGCTTCGCCACAAATCCCCCCACCTGCTCATTCACACACCTCCATGTAGCCAGTAGCATCCTGCTTGATAGGAAGTTTTTACATGTTCTCTCCAATTTGTATTGTATGATACCCCAAAGTTAGTACTTGACACCTTTACATGGTCTGATGTGTTTTGCTAGGGATACGTTCACTGGTTATTAACTGGATAAAACCTGATATTAGCTTGGCTTTGTTTAATTTCTAATGTTATTTACTCTGCGATAACTGACTAACCTCAGTTAACATTGTGAATTGTTTGCCCTGTAATGACCAGATATTCCATTACATTATGTGAATTATTTGCATAGTGATTATGATTTAATGTTATTGGTAATTAGAATTATTTGCCTGCTGGTAATGCTGTATAAATGATCTGTCATTAATCACAGGGCACACCTTAGCAAGAGCTCTAATGAGGAAAGCTGCAGTTTAATGTCGTTAAACTATCGGTCTCCTCTGGGCCATTGTTTTACATCACGGGGAACTGTTTTCTGTATTTATTGATCATTCATTGATTGTTACCATAAAGACCTGGGGCTTCATAAATGTCTTTATTCTTTGATGTCAGGTATCACCGGACTTTGAGTCACAATAATCAAAATGTGTAGCTGCTAAAATTTGCTCATCAGATCTTCACACTTGCATCAGAAATTCCTCTTCTTGAAGAACGAAGGAGATCCACAGTCCACACCCCTCACGTTAAAATCCGTAGAGACAAAGGCACATCTTTGCCAAAGGAAAAAGGCAAAGGCCAATGAGACCCCAGCCAGCAGAGCACCATCTTTAATTCAGGAAAAGAAACTTCCAAGGGGAAGCTCCTCTTCCCCTGGAAAATGTCAGCTGAGAAATGTTATTGTTCATTCTTTTGCACTTGCTGCTTCATATCCATCACTTTTTTAGGAAACACTTTTGTTCACTGTATATTCTCCTTGCAATAAACCACTAATAAACTATTTGGTGAGAAGAACAACAGTACAGTCAACATCCTTCCTACCCCTATTTAGCATTTGCTATGCCTACTCTGATGAACTGAGTGGCTGTTACTGTATAAACAGAGAATCCCATACCCTTGGAAAGCTGAGTCTCTGTTTAAAGCCATGCCATACAGCCAGACCTCCCAGCTCTGCAGCGATGTGCCAGTGGGTAACAGCCGGCCGTATCCACGCTGCAAATGTATACTGACACTTTCTGCGCATTGGAAACAGGACAGAACCATTGATTACCAGGATTTCTAAGGTAGGAATTAGAGCTTAAGGATCCCAAGCACAATGCTAAGATCTAGAAAAGCACGATTTAAGGCATGGTCCCAAATCCAACACCTCCACATGAAGACGATCAGAGGGCTGAAGCACCCCTCCTATGAAGACAGGCTGAGAGAGTTGGGGTTGTTCAGCCTGGAGAAGTGCAGGTTCCGGGGAGACCCTATACCTATACCCCCCCTAAAGGGGGCCTACAGGAAAGATGGGGAGGGACTTCTATCAGGGAGTGTAGTGAAAGGACAAGGGGTAATGGTTTTAAACTGGAAGAGGGTAGATTTAGATTAGATATTAGAAAGAAATTCTTTACTGTGAGGGTGATGAGACAGTGGGACAACTTGCCCAGGGAAGTTGTGGATGCCCCATCCCTGGAAGTGTTCAAGGCCAGGCTGGATGGGGCTTTGAGCAACCTGGTCTAGTGGGAGGTGTCCCTGCCCATGGCAGGGGGGGTTGGAAATAGATGATCTTTAAGATCCCTTCCAACCCAAACCATTCTGTGAATCTATGATTCTATGCAACCCTGCAGGCCATGAACAATCACTTCAAGGTGATACGAGAAGCCCAAGGCAGATTTTCACACATCCATAGTCAGTGCAAAACCTGAATGTTTTGTCTTCCCAGGCTCTGAAGTTACTTAAAATCAGACCTATCTGATTAACTAATGTAAGATGACAGAGCTATTCCCAAATGGGAGACATTCTAAAATGAAGCTCATGCCTAGTAAAGAGCCTTTACTATGACTTAACTGCAAGGCGTTGAGTGTAAATACTTTTTCTGAGTGTCTGAAAGAGCTAGAAGTGTATACGAAGAATGAAAATACTTGTCACAACACTTTCTGTAATTTTTGTGGAATAAAGAACTGTTTACCTATACAGTGATTCAGTCAAATTGCAATGCCTGTTTATCATGCTAAAAGATTTGAGTAGTCTGAAAGAAATATTTGTACTGAAAAGCTTTATTTAGAATCAAAAGGAAAATAGCTGAAACCTACTGAACCAGAAAATGTATGCAAAGGAATATCAATGTGAATAAAATACCTCTTTTAATATTTTACTAGGGGAAAAAAACAGAATCATTAATGTTGTTTTTAATTTTGAACCTCTGTAAGGTTATGAACAATCTTGGTTTTGCCTTGGAAGGTTAAACAAAAAGACCAGTCGGTTGTATAGGGGAGAAATGGATAACAGAAGAACATGAGGAGGAATTTCATGCATTTAAAAGGCTAATTGATGACTGATTGATGCAAATAAATATAGAATATGATTGACTTTGATGAGCCTTTCTCACAGAACCTTGTGTGCTTCAGAAAGTCCGAACTATGAAAGTCTAGTAAAAGATTTGGAAGATAAGTGTCCCTGCATTCTTAATGAATAATGAGGAAAAGAAAGGGGTGAATTTCAAAGTATTTTGTCCTTTGCGTCAGTCTGCACCCTTCATAAAATACCTAATGACAGAATTAATCAGGCAAATAGTGAGATGTGCATACAGCAGTATATTGGAAACATGGTGGGTATCTTTGGTTAATCAAAATACAACAGCTACCTTTTTTGTGAAGCCAAATAAAATCGAGTGAACAGTTCATCCACTAACATTACACTTTTCTCAGACGAGAACATTATGTTTCTCTAAGTCTTTTGATAAACACGGAACAATTGCCCTATAATAAGAAGAAACTGAGGAAAAGTGTTGTATGAGTTCTGTTCATGAGCGTTTAGCTAAAATAGCAGCAAATGGCTTTTTCTATGAATGTAGGGATGTGTTTTGCATGTTGGCTCATTTCATTTCACTTATTTTTTTTAACAGCAAATGAAATAATCAAGTAGTGTATTTTTTAAATTAGAGTTAGATTTTTTTCCTAACAGTGATTCCAACAAATATATTTCAGTTTAGGTTAGAATACTGCCATCGATCAGGCAGTGCATTCAGCTAAAACCACTGGAATCACACAGGCACGAGTGTCAGACAGATGCTCCGGGTGACAACGGAATAGCCCGTGCTGCAGACGAGCTGTATAAGAAAACCAAAAACATAGGTCTGATTTCAAATGTGGGAATCCACAGTCACATATTATCTTTATTAGTGTCTGTGACTTTTTTTTGGTTCCACACTCGGTCAATTAATGAGATTAGGAAATCCCATTAATGAGTCCTCTGGGTCTTTGCACGCAGGCACAGAAAATAGCGGGGAGGGGTACTTACAGACCTTACAGTCAGTTTTTCAGAACATACCTATCATGGAAAAACAGTCCAGCTACACCCATGTATTCCCTGTCCAAGACCTGAGCTAATCTGAGTTTACTAGCAAGAGTTTGTATATGAAAGGAATATGAGAGGAGATGGCCTAATGGCCTGGAGGGGACGGACAATACAGGACAACCGTGTCTGCAATATCCAGCATGTCTCAGACCCGCCCTGATCCTCCTGGCAGCGGAGGGTCTGGCTCCATGCAGACTGGGGCACCGCGATTCTTCCTGCTGAGAGTCTTTGGACTCTCTTTTTCTTGTTGTCCCTGAGGAATTTGGGGAATTTCTAGCGATTCCTTTCTTCTCCAGGCTGAGGAGACTACATGATTTGTAGATACTGGATTGATGCCACATTGCAGAGACTGAAAAGCAGCCTCAGCAAAGGAAAGATAATTACATATATATATATATGCTAAAATACAGCCTGTACAGAAACTTACTTAGCACAAAATAGGGAAATAAGTGTAAGAAAATACTGACAAAGTTACTGCATAATAGTTATTGAATTTAAAAAAAAATAATCAAAAAGCCACTTGCAAGGACACACATGTGTATGTTATAAAATAAAACATACGGCACTCTCTTACCAGTTTAATTCTGAGTAATATTGACTGAACTTTGCTTGGCCTTCAGCTGAGAAGTAAAAAAAAAGGTAGCATCTTAGAGTTACATATAATATTACCTCAGTGCCTCCCTAATCCATAACGGAAGCATTAATCACTGTGTCTTTGTCACGGCAGCAAGGCAGTTTGCAGTCTGTCTGTGTACTTGATTTATGAACAGTTGATGGCCATTGAACTGCAGCAATCCACCAAACAGTATTTTGTATTTCCTTCTGCTTTGAGTATAAATGTACAGAACAGTGACATTATACTCCATCTAATATATACAGGGTTAATTTTGTAAGCTCCTTCATTTTCTCTTCTTTCGTCTGATTTTCATGATTTTCTTTCCTCCTCCATCACAAAATGCATTGCTGATCTCAGACCCCCGGCTCACCGCCTTGCTTGAAAGTCTGGGCTTGGCTGTGCTCAAGAGCAGGATCAGCACACTTCCACCTTCCAGCACTACTAAGGTGAGCAAGAAATGGCACGGTCCTCAAGCCTACTTTCCTTCTTCTCTTGGTAGGTTTCCTCTCGTCCCATGAGTTTCACACGAAATTTGGAGTTTTGAGATCTGATGCAGATCCTTTTGGGCACGAATCCCCAGTATGGCCAAAATTCACTTCACGTAGTTGCTTTGGCGGGAAAAGGAAGGAGACGAGATTTGCTTCTCCTTCTTTTACAGATGCCNTTCTGTCCCAGCAGAGCAAGAAATGGCACAGTCCTCAAGCCTGCTTTCCTTCTTCTCTTGGTAGGTTTCCTCTTGTCCCATGAGTTTCACATGAAATTTGGAGTTTCGAGATCTCATGCAGATCCTTTTGGGCATGAATCCCCAGTATGGCCAAAATCTACTTCACGTAGTTGCTTTGGCAGGAAAAGGAAGGAGACTAGATTTGCTTCTCCTTCTTTTACAGATGCCTAAAAGCAGAGGTACTCAGCTTGGGCTACCAGTTAGAAACACCTGGGGGTCAAAGAGAAGCCCCTCCTCAGCCCCCATCTTACAAGCAAGGCACGAGTCTTGAGTCCAAAAACACTGGGCTCCAGTCTCACCAGTGTGTGGTGGGAAGTGTCTCCCAACTGGTACGTACCTGCAGTGACACGGTGGCTATGGAAACCCGCACACTTCATGAGTGCCCTCGCTTGGTATGGGTTTTCTGTTGCGGTCTGCTTGCCAGGGGAATTCTGCCCATTTTTGGTGAAATATCTGTGTCCTCCCTTTCTCGATGTTGTCTCATTCCTTAGGCCCCCTCTGTGCTCCAGTCTGCAACTTTTAAAAGCTGAGGCTACATCCAGATTTCTATTAATCACAAACCTATGACAGTGCAGCAGATTGCTGCATTCGGTAGCATTTAGGAGGATATTGCTTTGTAAACTGTACCATGCTATTCACCAGTGCCTGTAACAAAGCACTCTTTGTTGGTCAATGGTGTCTAGAAAATAATGGTTAAATTTAAAGCATCTCAAATTCTGAAGAGTACATTAAGGAAAAAAAAAAAAAAGAAAAAGCCAACCGCTAGAAAAGCTAGGGGTTTTTCATGCTTTATCTCACCTCTCTCGGTAGGAGAATGAGGGAGGGATGTATTCACAAATATTTGAAGGGTGGCTTGAAGAGATAGTGCTGCCCTACAGGGACTCCTGGCATCAAAGGGTGTATAACGAGGCATAATGGGATGAAATTAGGCAATAAAGCTAACCAGATAAGTAGTCTTTCATCCTGGAAGTACGTTCCAAATGTTCATAAATGCAATAGCGATTGCAAACATTTTCGGGGGAGGATTTCTACCAGCCAGCTCCGCCAGGTGTGGGCTGGCTAGGCGGGGAGGGAAGGAGGAAGAGGAGGCTGAGTGGTGCCCTCATCCCGGCCAGCATGGCTCTGGCTCCTGCCCAGCCCTCTGCTACCCTGGAGCGGGTTGGGCTGTGTGCCGTTGGGGTCACTCCCCAAGGAACTTGCTGGGAACCCTGACCCCTCTAAAACTGAGCTGAACAAAAAACTATTACAAGGCTCCACCTCATGCTGGTAAATAAACCCCAAACAACCCAGGGTAGGACCAGAAGCAGGGTTTGGCCCAAATGTCTCCATGAAGCGCTTAGAATCATAGAATTATAGAATTGTTGAAGTTGGAAGGGTCCTTTAAGATCATCAAGTCCAACCACTAACCTAACCTGACCAAACCACTTCCAAACCATGTCCCCAAGTACCACGTCTACCCCTTTTTTAAACACCTCCAGGGACGGCGAATCCACCACCTCCCTGGGCAGCCTATTCCAAGGGGGCTTGACCCAAAGCCCCGCTGGCTCCGTGGGAGCCTGTCGCTGCTTCCAGGGGCACGGCGCTGGTGGCAGGGAGGGCAGGGGGGCCACCAGGTGCTGGCCCTGGCACCCACAGTGCTTACCAGCAGGGATGCGAAGCAGATCGCGGATGCCGGTGTACATTAATTATATAGGCTATAACCACCGTAAGTGATGAGAACAAATTACCGGCCCATTTCTAATGAGAGGCAGTGTGGGAGAACGTGCGAGGTGAAGCAGGGTGAAGCCGGGTGGTGGGGCTGCAGAGGGTGGTGGTACGGGTTTGCTTTACCGCTTTCAGTTCACTGTTATTTTTCAATAAAAAACCCTTGTATTCTCATAGTGGTTTTTTGTTTTTTTAAATGAGTGAAATTTTTTTCAAAAAATAATTACGCTAAGCAGAAAGCGACTCCACATCCACAGTCACCCAGAAGATGGAGCTCTCAGCTCAGGAGCAGGGAGGGGTTTCTTTGTGTTATTGAAAAATGAAACATTTTTACTCTCACCCTTTTCTAATTTTTATCTTTTGCTAATATAATGCAGATTGGTTTTATACATTATTTATGGAGCCCAGAACTGGTATAGGGAATGCTGTCACTCATTTTAATGATTTAGATACGTTTATTATTATTATTATACTGTATAGACTTTGGAAAACCTTCATTTGGATCCCATTTAGAATACAGAAAGTTGCCCAAAGCTTGGATGTGAACCTTAATTTACTGAAATCCTTGTAAGGCTGAGAATATTTACTGCTGGCATTTATTGCTCCTGCGAGAGTCAGAGGGAGGGTGAGTGGGGCGGGGGGGAGAAAGAGAGGAAAGGAAAGACAACCGTAACTTCAGCCAAAAAAGCAAAGAACATATGTTGGAGTCGTGCTCGGCTGTGCGAGTGCAGCAGCAGGGTAATCTGCCTCTGAGCCGCTCTGCCGGGACGAGGAGGTGCCTCACTGCCTCAGAGATTTAGGAGGGCTCTAACAGGACTCGTCCTTCGGGGAGCTGACTCTGCTTTTCCAAAGCCTCACTTTATAAAGTGGGTTTCACGGCCAGTTAGGACACTTGGCTTGATGTACCCCACAAAGGATTGGGCCCTTTTTCTGCTGCAGCCGTACTGGGGACTTCTCTCTGCAAGCAAAGACTGCAGGGGTTTTAGCAGTGGGAAGCTGCAGGGGGTTGCAGGGATGCCCCCAAGGACAGCCGACGCAGGACCCCAGGCAGCGCTGGCTGGAGCCGGGGGAGCGCTGCAGACCCACCACTGTGTCGCAGGGGGCTGTGGAGAAGGTGACCCAGCAGCCAGCAGTAATGGAAGCAGGAAAAGGTCTCTTATTTTTCCTTCTCCTTTCAGTTACTTTGTGCCTGCACAATAACAATAAGCCTATACAAGCTTTGGTTGTTAAAACTTGTAGAGAAAAATATTCCTAGGACAGGGGCAGTCTTTGCTCAGGCGACAAGCGCAGGTCATTTCATCGGTCTCCAGCCTTTCAGAAAATCAGAGTTCTGCACTTCAGGAAAAGGAACAAGTGCCCCAGCAATTCCCACAGTGTTTTTTACTTTAAAGAAAAGCAGAGCAAGATTTTTAAAATAACTTTTTTAGGCATTTGCTTTATGCTCCCCTGTTCCTCCAGCCCCCTTTCATTCAGCTGCTTAACCTACCTTTCAACCAGCCTCTCTGGTGGCTTGTTTGTCCTGCACCGCGACAGTTAAAATGGCTAATAAAGCAGCTGGCAGGAGAGTGAATGAAGGGACCATGCCAGCTATTGCCCCTATTGTGGAAGAAAAACAACAACGGTGAAATTTTGATATGTCTATGTTGAAATTTCATCAGAAACCTCTATATTATGGACCAGAGATTTCTTAAATGGGAACACTGTTTTGTCAATCCCTGAAGAAATGCAGTATGTTTTCTTAAGAGCAGTTTAATTTAAGAGATTGCCTATATACATGAAATACCCACCACTCTTTGTTACTATTATTACTGAAACAGCCTTTGACGATATACTGTCATTATTTTCAATTTAGTTATGCTTTGTTAGTATTTGTTACTGTCACTGTGAAAGGACCAAGGCACTGCTCTACAAGGCGTACCAATGCGTAGTGAGAAGACAGGTTCTCCTCTAGGAGCTCACAGGCAGAGTATGGCCATACAGCAAAGCAGGAGCAACTGGGAGATGGCAAAAGCAGACAAAGTCAGTCTATGGAAAGCTGTGCCTCTCTTATAAGCCGTATACTGCATGCAGTTGTGGAGTGCACCCCAGATACAAAAGATTACTGCCAAGGTCTCAAATCTCAAATATAGCTCAGTTAGAGAACATGATTGAAACAGCAAGTACATAAAATTGGAGATCTGTGTTCATGATACAATCTCTAGATGCTTACAGTATAAATAGAATCATAGCAGCAGATTGTCTCCCGCATAAACACCTAGCATCTCTCCAGCAAAGACCTTCTGAAGTACCTCAAAAGACATGCAGGTAGTTCAGATAAGCAGTGCCAGCTCCTAGAATTAGAAAAACTGAAATGAAGAGAAGGGATTTGCAGTTCCTTGTAGAGCTGGAAGGTTAGCGATCGTTCTTTATGCTTATTGTGTGAGTGGGAGNTGTCCCATGAGTTTCACATGAAATTTGGAGTTTCGAGATCTCATGCAGATCCTTTTGGGCATGAATCCCCAGTATGGCCAAAATCTACTTCACGTAGTTGCTTTGGCAGGAAAAGGAAGGAGACTAGATTTGCTTCTCCTTCTTTTACAGATGCCTAAAAGCAGAGGTACTCAGCTTGGGCTACCAGTTAGAAACACCTGGGGGTCAAAGAGAAGCCCCTCCTCAGCCCCCATCTTACAAGCAAGGCACGAGTCTTGAGTCCAAAAACACTGGGCTCCAGTCTCACCAGTGTGTGGTGGGAAGTGTCTCCCAACTGGTACGTACCTGCAGTGACACGGTGGCTATGGAAACCCGCACACTTCATGAGTGCCCTCGCTTGGTATGGGTTTTCTGTTGCGGTCTGCTTGCCAGGGGAATTCTGCCCATTTTTGGTGAAATATCTGTGTCCTCCCTTTCTCGATGTTGTCTCATTCCTTAGGCCCCCTCTGTGCTCCAGTCTGCAACTTTTAAAAGCTGAGGCTACATCCAGATTTCTATTAATCACAAACCTATGACAGTGCAGCAGATTGCTGCATTCGGTAGCATTTAGGAGGATATTGCTTTGTAAACTGTACCATGCTATTCACCAGTGCCTGTAACAAAGCACTCTTTGTTGGTCAATGGTGTCTAGAAAATAATGGTTAAATTTAAAGCATCTCAAATTCTGAAGAGTACATTAAGGAAAAAAAAAAAAAAGAAAAAGCCAACCGCTAGAAAAGCTAGGGGTTTTTCATGCTTTATCTCACCTCTCTCGGTAGGAGAATGAGGGAGGGATGTATTCACAAATATTTGAAGGGTGGCTTGAAGAGATAGTGCTGCCCTACAGGGACTCCTGGCATCAAAGGGTGTATAACGAGGCATAATGGGATGAAATTAGGCAATAAAGCTAACCAGATAAGTAGTCTTTCATCCTGGAAGTACGTTCCAAATGTTCATAAATGCAATAGCGATTGCAAACATTTTCGGGGGAGGATTTCTACCAGCCAGCTCCGCCAGGTGTGGGCTGGCTAGGCGGGGAGGGAAGGAGGAAGAGGAGGCTGAGTGGTGCCCTCATCCCGGCCAGCATGGCTCTGGCTCCTGCCCAGCCCTCTGCTACCCTGGAGCGGGTTGGGCTGTGTGCCGTTGGGGTCACTCCCCAAGGAACTTGCTGGGAACCCTGACCCCTCTAAAACTGAGCTGAACAAAAAACTATTACAAGGCTCCACCTCATGCTGGTAAATAAACCCCAAACAACCCAGGGTAGGACCAGAAGCAGGGTTTGGCCCAAATGTCTCCATGAAGCGCTTAGAATCATAGAATTATAGAATTGTTGAAGTTGGAAGGGTCCTTTAAGATCATCAAGTCCAACCACTAACCTAACCTGACCAAACCACTTCCAAACCATGTCCCCAAGTACCACGTCTACCCCTTTTTTAAACACCTCCAGGGACGGCGAATCCACCACCTCCCTGGGCAGCCTATTCCAAGGGGGCTTGACCCATTGACTCCGTGGGAGCCTGTCGCTGCTTCCAGGGGCATGGCACCAGCAGCAGGGAGAGCAGGGGGGCCACCAGGTGCTGGCCCTGGCACCCACAGTGCTTACCAGCAGGGATGCGAAGCAGATCGCGGATGCCGGTGTACATTAATTATATAGGCTATAACCACCGTAAGTGATGAGAACAAATTACCGGCCCATTTCTAATGAGAGGCAGTGTGGGAGAACGTGCGAGGTGAAGCAGGGTGAAGCCGGGTGGTGGGGCTGCAGAGGGTGGTGGTACGGGTTTGCTTTACCGCTTTCAGTTCACTGTTATTTTTCAATAAAAAACCCTTGTATTCTCATAGTGGTTTTTTGTTTTTTTAAATGAGTGAAATTTTTTTCAAAAAATAATTATGCTAAGCAGAAAGCGACTCCACATCCACAGTCACCCAGAAGATGGAGCTCTCAGCTCAGGAGCAGGGAGGGGTTTCTTTGTGTTATTGAAAAATGAAACATTTTTACTCTCACCCTTTTCTAATTTTTATCTTTTGCTAATATAATGCAGATTGGTTTTATACATTATTTATGGAGCCCAGAACTGGTATAGGGAATGCTGTCACTCATTTTAATGATTTAGATACGTTTATTATTATTATTATACTGTATAGACTTTGGAAAACCTTCATTTGGATCCCATTTAGAATACAGAAAGTTGCCCAAAGCTTGGATGTGAACCTTAATTTACTGAAATCCTTGTAAGGCTGAGAATATTTACTGCTGGCATTTATTGCTCCTGCGAGAGTCAGAGGGAGGGTGAGTGGGGCGGGGGGGAGAAAGAGAGGAAAGGAAAGACAACCGTAACTTCAGCCAAAAAAGCAAAGAACATATGTTGGAGTCGTGCTCGGCTGTGCGAGTGCAGCAGCAGGGTAATCTGCCTCTGAGCCGCTCTGCCGGGACGAGGAGGTGCCTCACTGCCTCAGAGATTTAGGAGGGCT
Organism: Anarhynchus alexandrinus; assembly: GCA_008711295.1. NCBI lineage: Eukaryota > Metazoa > Chordata > Aves > Charadriiformes > Charadriidae > Anarhynchus > Anarhynchus alexandrinus. The sequence continues at coordinate 1,785,155 of VUYV01000161.1, forward strand.
CTAACAGGACTTGTCCTTCGGGGAGCTGACTCTGCTTTTCCAAAGCCTCACTTTATAAAGTGGGTTTCACGGCCAGTTAGGACACTTGGCTTGATGTACCCCACAAAGGATTGGGCCCTTTTTCTGCTGCAGCCGTACTGGGGACTTCTCTCTGCAAGCAAAGACTGCAGGGGTTTTAGCAGTGGGAAGCTGCAGGGGGTTGCAGGGATGCCCCCAAGGACAGCCGACGCAGGACCCCAGGCAGCGCTGGCTGGAGCCGGGGGAGCGCTGCAGACCCACCACTGTGTCGCAGGGGGCTGTGGAGAAGGTGACCCAGCAGCCAGCAGTAATGGAAGCAGGAAAAGGTCTCTTATTTTTCCTTCTCCTTTCAGTTACTTTGTGCCTGCACAATAACAATAAGCCTATACAAGCTTTGGTTGTTAAAACTTGTAGAGAAAAATATTCCTAGGACAGGGGCAGTCTTTGCTCAGGCGACAAGCGCAGGTCATTTCATCGGTCTCCAGCCTTTCAGAAAATCAGAGTTCTGCACTTCAGGAAAAGGAACAAGTGCCCCAGCAATTCCCACAGTGTTTTTTACTTTAAAGAAAAGCAGAGCAAGATTTTTAAAATAACTTTTTTAGGCATTTGCTTTATGCTCCCCTGTTCCTCCAGCCCCCTTTCATTCAGCTGCTTAACCTACCTTTCAACCAGCCTCTCTGGTGGCTTGTTTGTCCTGCACCGCGACAGTTAAAATGGCTAATAAAGCAGCTGGCAGGAGAGTGAATGAAGGGACCATGCCAGCTATTGCCCCTATTGTGGAAGAAAAACAACAACGGTGAAATTTTGATATGTCTATGTTGAAATTTCATCAGAAACCTCTATATTATGGACCAGAGATTTCTTAAATGGGAACACTGTTTTGTCAATCCCTGAAGAAATGCAGTATGTTTTCTTAAGAGCAGTTTAATTTAAGAGATTGCCTATATACATGAAATACCCACCACTCTTTGTTACTATTATTACTGAAACAGCCTTTGACGATATACTGTCATTATTTTCAATTTAGTTATGCTTTGTTAGTATTTGTTACTGTCACTGTGAAAGGACCAAGGCACTGCTCTACAAGGCGTACCAATGTGTAGTGAGAAGACAGGTTCTCCTCTAGGAGCTCACAGGCAGAGTATGGCCATACAGCAAAGCAGGAGCAACTGGGAGATGGCAAAAGCAGATAAAGTCAGTCTATGGAAAGCTGTGCCTCTCTTATAAGCCGTATACTGCATGCAGTTGTGGAGTGCACCCCAGATACAAAAGATTACTGCCAAGGTCTCAAATCTCAAATATAGTTCAGTTAGAGAACATGATTGAAACAGCAAGTACATAAAATTGGAGATCTGTGTTCATGATACAATCTCTAGATGCTTACAGTATAAATAGAATCATAGCAGCAGATTGTCTCCCGCATAAGCACCTAGCATCTCTCCAGCAAAGACCTTCTGAAGTACCTCAAAAGACATGCAGGTAGTTCAGATAAGCAGTGCCAGCTCCTAGAATTAGAAAAACTGAAATGAAGAGAAGGGATTTGCAGTTCCTTGTAGAGCTGGAAGGTTAGCGATCGTTCTTTATGCTTATTGTGTGAGTGGGAGGGCACCCATCTTGTACAAACCTCTAGACACATTTGTTCATTCTTACATTAAGATGTCATTTCATATTAATTTAAAGGAATCCACTGCAAAATGTGGTGGCATAGTTTCATTTTTTATAATCCCCTAATGCTTTCAATTTTGAGAAGATGTTTAAGCATTGGAACAGATTAGGAGAACATGGAAATTCGATCATTAGAGCTGTTTAGAACAAGTTGGACAAATATCTGTCAGGGATGACATAGGTATAGTCGATTCTCCCTTGAGGCAGAGGAATAGCCAAGATGACCCATTTACTCTGTTTTCTAGGGCTATAGGTGCTTAAATGCAAAAAATATTCGGTGTCAAAGTAAAGGAAAAGACCAGCTGCGTTGAAATAACGTTCAGCTTAACCTGAAGCTAAACAAGAAACTTGTAGGAATCATGTAATTATCCAAAAGCAGACATATCCAGCTCCAAAAAAAGTTCCAAAGGAAGGTGAAATTTTAAGAAAATACGTAGAAGATAGCATGAGAAATGCTCCGAAATGGCATCCAAGGTACCTCAGCTCTGCTGTATAACAACATTAGCAAACAACATTATTCCAATGAGGGGCATTTTTGTGTTTCTAGTTCCAGATTCAAATGTTTGCCTAAAAATAGAAATTACGGGTTTTTTTTTCTTTTTGTGTCATCATAGTGTTCGCATTAAGAATATAGCCAGCAGCTACTTTCGTTAAGTGAAGCCTGTGATCTCAGCTGCCGGAAGAACAATGGAAACATGCTGTTCTTCTCAAAATGCCCCTGTGGATATAGGCTTCTTCTGCTCTGCTTTTTCATCATAAACTCTCTTCACACCAGCGCCGCAAGCCTCAAAGCAGCCAGAGAAGAGCAGGGTCAGACTGGATTTCTGGGTACCTCCGTCACTTGGCTCAGGCTGGGCATGCGTTTGTGGTGTCCGCAGGTTGAGCTGCAGGATGACTAGGCTGCCGTTCCACATTGCTTTTGCCAGGCTGGTGCCATGGTCTGGCTGACAGCCCATAGACCAGATTTCTTGGCACCTTTCCTAGAAGGGCACTCATCCCATATCTCATACCATATGCTACAAAGGTAGCTGGGACTGATGGGCAGCCTGAGTTTTGCATACTGTGGACGTTGGGAGCTCAGCTGTAATCATCCTGTCTCCATAAATATGTCCTCAGAGAGCCAGGTGAAGGAATATGGTGGGCTATGTTCTGGTCATATGACCACTTCTTCAAGTATAGTATAGATGCAGCGTCATGTTAGGACCTCACTTCCACTTAGGAGAAAGCAACCATTTGGAAAGACAAGTTTCCCACACTCTCCATGAGATTTTCTGCAGAAAAACTTTTTATAAGGGGGGAAATGGTTGTTAATCCTACAACACTGTCTTAAAGTGTAGGACACAAAGACTTCCATAGTTTTGAGTATTTGAAGAGTGTAAAGAATCACCTATTTCACTAAGATCACATAATCGGAGGAACAGAGTACTACTTTAGTTCAAGACACTCTTTTTAATTAAAATTAATTCCCAAATACTCTGATTTATTTATAAACCCCTAAAAATTTATATTTTGTACTTTCCCTGTTAACAAGGTGATTATATTTGACAAGGCTGTGACCTTCTACGATCATTTCTTTGAGGTCTTCATTGATTGTTTGATAGATACGCTGAAGAAGAACCAGGACCTTTGAGTTGACGCTGTTTTACTTCAAGATATCAAATGCTAGAAAGACATTGTCTTGTTGGCTCCATTTGATGAATTCTTACAGGTGGGATTCAATCGAATGTGTAACAAGCAGCGTACAGTGACCTGATTATTTGTCTTGTCAAATGGAGTCCCTGGGCATAACTATCAAGCTGCCATTGACACTGGAGTATAACCAGCTCTGTATTAAACTGTCCAGCTGTGATGTGAAGGCTGCAGCAATTACTTACTTAAGAAACATAACACACAGTGCTGAGGATGTTTGAAAGACGTGAGAGCCCGTATTGCAGTAACTGCTGCCTCAGTAGCCTTTCTGAAGGTATCCCAATCTCAACTTTTCACAAGACTGCCCTGAAAGGTCCTGTTTATATCAGCTTTAGTGCAAATTAATGGAACATGCCCACAATTAGAGGGGTTTTGTTCTTAATATTTTAATCAGCTACTTAATGTAGCAGGGGATAATCAGCTAATGAAATTTCTGGAGCTTGTCCACCAATGGCATTGCTTAGTCTTCTTTAGCACAATCTTACTGCCACTGTGACTGAAGGGATCTCCTTCTACTGGTGCCTCAGTGTCCCTGATAGGGCTTTTTCAATATGCGGTTGAGTCAATGCCAGGATGACATGAGGAGATCTTTCAGACATTTATTCCAGATTCAACCAGTGGTACTTGTGCCAAAAAATATACTAGGGACTCTTGATGTAACCAGTCTACCTCTCAGTACTTAATCACTGCCATATCTAGCAGACTTGTTTGGTGAAGACCAGCTGTAGAGGAGGACGGTGACTGGTTGCATCTCTGATGTAGCTCCACTTCAGAGTTAACTGGACTATTGACCTGGCCCTCTTTGGATGCTGTATAATTACAACAATTAGATAAAACAATAATTAGTAGCTTATCTTAATTACAACCTATTTTTATCAAGTACAGCTTGTGCACAAGATTTCAATTAATTTTAACTACATGGCGAGTTGAGAGAGTCTGTTGTTTTAAGATTATTCAAGACAAAGAACAGATGCTAAATTTCTTTAAATGACCAGTTGTAATTTTAGCACAAATTGACAGATTTGTTTATTAATGCTCAGAACAGGCATCCTATTTTTAAAGGATGAGAACTGTAAGTTTGGGGAAGGTGTGCTTATTTCTCATACATAATAAAAATAGTGAATCTCTGCTTTAGAAGGGAGATGGAAGTCTCCGTGTACTGTAGGGTTGTGACCAGGGCCCCCATACAAGAACAGACAACCTGATAACTTTGTGGTGAGGTGTGGGAAGTGAGAGTTGCTCAAAGAGATTCTATAAGTGAGACTTTTTGCTGAAGATTTGCTGTGAATTGGACCCATTGCAGGGTGTCCCTGCAGTTGTGCTTTGCCTCTTCTCCATCATACTTCCTCCGACAGGCAGCGCATCCCTCTAGTGCCGCACTTCACCCCTCTGTTCCCTGCACAGATTGTTTTCTGCTTAGCCTTTAAGTACTCTGGTCATCATAAACTCATGTACGATCCCAAGCTCTGAAACCATACTGCATTTTGGATACAAGAACCAGCTTTGAGAGGTCCCCTATGTTTTCAGAAAATCTAAGCATCAAAAAATGCTGCATATCAACACCTATCAGAGTCTGTGATTCCTGGTATTCATGGGAATTAATTGGCTGTGTGAAATTTGAGAATTATACAGGTTCACTGCAGAACTAAGTCACAATTAGTGCCAAGTGCTTTTACCACTAAAAAAGCCCCATGGATTAGGCCTTTCAGAATAAAGAAAACCTGCTTCTGAACTTTTTGCCGCAGTTGGATACTCAGTCATAGAATAGTCTACATACTGCCAGTACATTTACAATGTAAACGCTTTCTTTTCAAGGTCAGGGTTTTAAAGCACTAGACTGCTATTGAAACTGCAGGGGCAGAGCCTGAACAATTCTACTGGTTTTCTAAAAATAAGGAGCTTTATATCTAAACTGCAGGATGTATTTTAAAAGAAAGAGTCTCAACATTTTTCTTTTTACTGCTACTTGTATCCCATCTCTACCGATTTTTACTGCTTTACACAAAGGCACATCTATCGCAAGGCATGGCATAAAATCAACACTCTTCCATTGTAGCAGTTAAGCCCAGTCTTACAATATTTGCGATGTGCCACAAAATTCAAATGCATTAACACAAAACCTGACCCACCAGAGTGAATACAGCCTTACAAATAAAATGACAGAAAGGGAGAATGCCTTCTTGGCTAATTCAGACTTCTTAGCTGCAACTACTGTGTTGGATTTTACATTTTAAAATGTCATATTTTTGTTTAAAACCTGCATCCTTCAAATACCTTATGAAATCCTGTAAGACTCTGAGGCATGAATGAAGCAATTGCTTCCTTCATTATAGGTGATTAATTCTAATCAATCAGGGCTTAGTATTCCCAAACCTCTAGAGCTCTCTTGTTTAGCTTTTGCAGCACTTGAAAATGTTTATTGACCAAAGGGTGAATTTTATTTATTTTTTTTTAATTGGAAAAGATTTGCCATTAACTGTGATACCTCAAAATACTGAGGACTAAATTCTGGTGATGTTGTAGCTTAGTGTACTGACAGAAAAACAGTGAGGTGTCGGCACACTTATAAGATTACCAAAAGATTGGCCAGTGTTGCAAGTGAAACATCATATAGCTGCTTAAATCCATACTTCCATGGAGGCTGAGACCAATGGTCGGGTGTTTCCAGGTTTAGAGGACAGCTCGGCATTTACCTGGCTGTTCCTGCTTCAGATTTCAGGGTAAGCTGCTTTGGCCATAGCCTTGCTGAACGTTCTGCCCGGCCCAGCTGCTGAGCACAGACCCAATGTAAAGCCCGATGAGTGAACGTAGGTGCCACCAGCCTTGCTTTCCTGATCCTCACTGAGATGATGGTGAAAATCCGCCTGCGTGGATAACAGTGACTCATCTCTCATTTTCTTCTGCAAGGTTTTCTCCTGCAAGATTTTCTCCTTAGCTTTTAGTACCAGATTTAAAGGTGAAATACTTAACCTCACTTTTATACGCATCCGAAGAACTTGATCTTCAATTCCAAACAAGTCTAACACTGGTGGTGTGCTATCCATCATTAGTCAACGTGGGTAATAGGACATTTTTTACATACAAATGTTTTGGGGTTTTTTTTGTTCTAATTTGGTCATGTAATGTTACAGTGGACATACAAATGTAGATATTGTACATGAACTATTATTTTTAAAGGGTAACACATAATAATAAATAAATAATAAATAAATAAATAAATAAAATACCTGGTTGAGTAAGTATGAAAAACTAAGCAAATGTAACTGTGTTCTTTTGTTCCAAAATTTACAGTTCTAAACATAAAGCTTTCCTTTTCCAGTTGTCCTAGCTTTTGTCCTGAAGAACAACTTTTATAAAATCAGACAAAAAGTGTGGCAATTTAAGTGGCCTATTCCAAGTATGTCATAGCTGAATTTAGGTACTGGGTGTATAAACTTCATTATTCTTCTCTAAACATTTTCAGTTGCATCTACATCTTTCAACTTTTTTTTTTAGAGTTTCTATTAAGATTTGCAAAAAATATTATGAGGAAACACTAGCAATTCTTTTAGAAATATCAGAATTACAGTTTTTAGGACTAAACTCAAATATTAGCAGTTTTAGGGTGCAAATTGTATCGTAGAGCTATATTCAATGCATTCTGATTTCAGTCCTCCTTGAACCAGGTACACGAACACAAAAATATTTCCATTCTTCAGCATACAGGAACTTACAGAAGGTTTGCTATTACTGCTGCCCAGAGCCAAAGCCAACATCTCAATCTGTGCAAAGCAACTGGAGGACAGCCAGTGGGTGAGCTCGAAGCAAGAAACAGAAACATTTGGGGAAATGGAGAGAGAGGGAGTGAGTAGGGGAGAGACTGTGTGCATATGTCCAGAGCAGTTAAGCAGTTAGAGCGTTTGTTAGGGAGACAAAGGACCAAGGCTGATATTCTTCTGTATGATCTGAGAAATTTGCTTAAACTCAGCTCTACCAGATCCTAAGTGGCCAAGTTATTTGGTTACTCTGTCCTTTCCAACTGTGTCTTAGAGATATTCTATTGTGAATAAATAAAAGATATCCTTTGGAGGGATAGAGAAGGGATAAAGAAGTTCTTTCTGTCCATCTTCATTAACCAGTATTCTCTATGTTCTGCCTCTTTTTGTTCCCGTTGTAACTGTATGAAGTGGAACAGGACCAGTGGGACAGATGGAAAGTTTCATCCTAAACTGACCAAGGGGATGGAAAACGCTGGTTAAAGTTCTTGCTGTGAGCACGAGCAGAGCATGGTTGCGGGATGTGTCTCACCCCTCAGGATCCTGCTGGAGGTGCACACCTGACCAGAGTTAGGTGCCCAAATCCAGGCAGGTCAGCTGCTTTGGCTCCTGGGGCTTGTCCTCTCCTCTGAACTGCAGTTGTATCTGGTAAAGCAGCTCTCTCTTCTTCCAGAAGCACTCTCTGCTCCCAAAAGCTCCTAAATCAGGAATGGAGATGTTATTGATGGCAATCATCTATGAGTAAGATATTTCAGTGACTAAGTTACTTTGAGGATTTATTCATAGCTTTTACTGAAATCAGTGGGAAATGCACATCTAGATTCCTTTGCAAGTCAGACCGTAGGAGTTTCAATGGGAAAGGAATGTCTGGGCATCATCTGTGTTATTAAATTTTATTTCTGATGCCTCCATAGATTTTATAGTTTTGCTAAAACACGTAGCAAACATGGAATTTATTGCTCATAGTTCATCCAGGAAATGTGTCATAGTACAAGATGGACTGAAGATAAAAGATAGCTGTTTTGGTTTTGCTTTTCAAATGTTAACAAGTATATGGCAATGGCCTGTAAAACTGTTAAATAGATCAATAAATAATTCCAGTGATAGCATATTGAATTTCAATAGTCAGTGAGAACCAGCACTTTGAAAATGCTGAATTTTGCTTTTCTAATGACGAAGTCTGTGTCAACTTTAGCAATTATCATCAAGGCCTTATTCAACAAGTTTCTAATTTTAACAAATGTAATTTACTGCAGTAGTGAATTGTTGATACGATACCTATTCTTTATTCCTTCATGAGTTTGACCCATAAATTGATCATGTAAGTAAAAAGTCTGCAGAGAGTTTTTGAGTACACCTAAGGAATAAGAGGGGAAAAAAAGCCGTATTTGTTGCACTGTTGGTATACAGAATGAAAGGTCCCCTGATGTTTGAGTTATCTGACATCCCCAAAGCTGGCAGCATCCAGTCTTGCGGGAGACGTTCAGCTGTCCCAGCTTGCCTGGGTTGTAGGATTTGTTCAAGGACCTTTGCTGTGGTTAGTTGGTATTTACACGGTGAGACCTTCAATACTGTAGTGCTGAGGGCTGCAGCACCTCACCTTGCCACCCTGCCATCTCAGAGACAGGATTATGAAGTGGAAGAGTCAGACACTAAAAATATGTTCCCAGAAGGGACAGAAGACTTCCAGACCTAAGCTGGGAATCACAGGTGGCTTTCCAGGAACCGATGCCTGAAAAAATAAAGCATTGCAAAGGACTGATTTTAGAAGAAGTTATGAAAATATTAATAATTGAAAAAAAGTACTGAAAATATTAATAATTGACTGCTGTATATCAATTTTTCTGTCAAAAATATCGAATAAAAGAGATAAAAGAGCAGCATAATTTTCTAAATGTAACAGAAAGAAGCCTAACACCAAATTCTTCTTAAAGGATGTAAAAAACGTTGAATAGATGGCTAGCCAGTTGGCGCTAAATCTTATCCAAGCTTTTGCTCTTAAGGTATGAGAAAGTGAGGACCTTTCTGACCTGCAGGTGAGGACTTTGACAATCGGAGGTGAGGACTGCTGCCGTAGGGTGTGTAGATCTTTATTATCTAATCCTTAATACCTTGTTATCCAAACATTAATACAGTCTACATAGTTAAAAATAAGGCAAGTGGATGTATTCCCAGGCAGACTAGATCTAAGTGTATTAGGATGTATTCTGGGATTAGTTAAACCAGCCTGATCTTGTTCTGCAGTCAGTCCTAGCTGCAATGGTTCATTCCTTTTTTTTTCATCTTGCTTTTTCTTTGCTTGCCATCTCTTCTGACCTAACTTTGGCAAACAGACTTACTTTCTAAAACACTCTATGAGGATGTTTTATAAAATGTACAACTGCCTATTAGCATTACTTCATCTCCTCAGGCATACTCTTTCTCCATTTCTACCGTATTCTCTATGTCAGGATCAATGTTTGTTTTTTTTAAACTGATGTTTGTCCAGCACCTAGTCTAATAGGGTTTTGGTCTCTCAGGTGCAGCTACACGGAGTAGTAACCCAGTAGGATATATGAAGTAGACAGGTGTAATTTAAGGCCCTGGCCAATGAGAAATGAAAAGAGAAGCTGAGCAAAAGTAGAAAAACCACTGCTACCTTCTCAGGTAGTCAGAATTAGCTGTTAGACCAGGCAGTGAACGTGCAGTGAACAGGGAGCGTCCCCATCAGATGTGTTCATATTAAGCATGAAGTATATCCTGACAGTGCCAAGAAACTTAGAGCCCCGGGTGGTACCTAAACAGGTGTCAGATGAACCTTCTGTCAGAAGGGGAGTTTTCTCTGTGAGCCAAATGGGTTCCCCACAATGGGAAAATATTTCTAGGAACAGGTTTATAGTGAAAAAAAAAAAATCATTATAATTTGTTAATTTGGGCATAATGCTCAACAAAGCTCTCATGTTTCATGTGTCTATTGCCAGGCTGGAAATTAAAGAGTACAATTGTAGCCACCAAAACAGAAAAATTACAGCTATTTCACGCTTTTCTCTCTGCAGCGCACTCAATACCTTCTAGAGGGAAAGCACCTGGTACATGTAACACTGAGCCTAAAACTTACACTCTCCTATGAGGACTAAATTGTCCGATGACAACTTTTTACAGCTTCCTTCCCTTTCACAAAAAATAAATGAATTGGCCGTGCAATTCCTCATCCTATCATACTGTGCTCTTTCTCATTCCTCCGTAACATTGTCTTCGCTGGATAAATGACATGTAGTAAGTCTGTATGGCTCAGGGAATTTAGTAGAATTTGTCTGGGTTGGTCTGGCTGTTCTCACTCTGGTTTGCCCGTTCCCCGCCATGCTCCCCACCCCCCAGCCTTCCTGAGTTTTACAATAACACTTCACTGGTTTTGTGACCTGCTAAATATGAACGTTGTGGAATGTGTCTGGGAGCTGTAGTTCACTACCCATATTTTAATTCATATGCAGTAATTTAATAAAAACATTGGATTCAACTTCTTCAATGTGTTTTTGAAATCACTTAAATCCACTGAGAATTAATTGTGTATGTGTAAAGTAGCAAATTCTAGAGGAACTATTTAATGTTGAGGAAAAAATATACCAGCCCAATGGCTAATGCAACTACTTTTGTGGTATAACAGCAATAAATTTTCTACGTGCATGAGATAAGCTGATAAAGCAGAAAGTTTAGTAACTTACACTGCTGAAAGTTGCATGATCAGCTGTAACCCCACAGCTTCTCTTAAGTGTGCTGGGTACTGAGTACTTCTGAATAAAAAAGTCCCTGTGTAAAACTATGCTTTTTTGTTCCCCCTGCATATTATTTAAACAAGGTTGTTCACATTCATGGCAGTAATTTTTGCGTGTGAAAGAGCTATATGATTAGGTCTCTATAATAATAATGGGAGAGCTATTATTTGCTGATTTTCAGATAAATGTTTACATGGTATGAAAGAGTAATACCTAATTACATGTTTTATCAAATAATTAAGTTTTGTTTCACAGTGCAAATGTTTATACCATTTGATTTGGCTTCGTAGTTCTTCCTCATTTCTGTACATATATACATTAGAATAGTCAACACCAAGCAACTTAAACTGGCATGAAAGTATTACTTCACTTGCACATTAAAATGATTTATAAAATGGAATCAGTAAAGAAAACCAAAGTGGACTGCTTATCACTGAAATAGATCGTGGTTTCTGACACTTTATTTAGTTCATTTATAGAACCTGAGCCAGAGCTTTAACTGAAGCTAACTTCTGTTGCCTTCAGTGGAGCTGGGCTAGCGGGGACTGATCATGAACCAAATCTTTGATCTTGATTCCAATTTTGGTGCTAACTGAAACGGAGAGCTGCTTTTTCAGTTGTTCAGCTCCACACATTGAAGCCGGGGCAGACCTTTAGGAAAGTGGAGATTTCCCTGGAGAGTCCAGGTTTCAGCTCCACTCTGGCCCATTTGTAGAAGCCTTAACAAAGGGCTCACAGTTTAGTAACATCACGATTCCTATAAATTTATGTGATTACTGTAGATCTTAAAGAGGTGAAGGGAGGTTTGGGGTTTTTTTTTTCTTTTTTTTGCTCCGTAGGTGCTCCTGTTACTGAAAGGTCTTGGCTCTTTAGGGAGTAACAGCAAGCACTAATCCAGAACATGTCCAGACTGTTCTGCTCTACTCAAAACTACCCACAGCTGTGTAAGAGCGTGCCACATTATGTCATGCAACACCATACAGAAATTTCTGAACTTGTGGTGGGACTTATTATTGTGTTTGTAATGTGTCATCACCCCTTCTGGTCCTGGAGCAGGCTTGGACTGTCGCTGCTTTGGTGGTTATGTGCACTGGACTCGGCTGAGCTGTGCAGAAATGCTTGTAGCCTGGGACCCATCCGAGCCTGGATCAAAGCCCCATGCCTGCCCATCAAAGCCCCCTCTCCTGCCGAGAAGGGAAAGTTTTTCCCATACCCCAAATCCTTTCTTTAACATTGCCTACTTCACGTCACAGCGTGGGTGCTGACACTTTGGTGACAATCTATACAAGAAAGATGTTTTTCTTGCCTTCGCATGGGGTGGCACTGCTTTCCACTCCTCATTAGAAAAATGTTAATGACCCCTCACATACTGTGTATAGCACTCTACCCTGAAGATCATCTTCACCCAAGTCAAATCATCTTAGCTGCTCTTCCCAGTCTAGCTCATACTCTAAAACCACCTCAGAGGCAGTTCTGTCTTTTCCGTACTGCCCTTTCAGGCAACGGGCTTGTCAAAAAGTCTTTTGGGCTTGTCTTTGTGGGGCAGTTTGATGCAGAAGAACACACAGTCAGGAACTGAGATTTGTGGTGGTTTTGCTGCCTGAACTTCCTGTGCTCCCGCTCTGCAAGCCCGGCTCTGACAAACTTCTCAAGGGGCAAATCCCAAAGGGAAGGTTGTTCGGTAGCTGAGAATCTGTCACGCTTTTTCAGTTTAATGTGGGAGAAAAGGGGCCATAGTGTTTCAGCACTGGGGAGTGCCAGGCACGGCACTGACCTCAGTTGGGTTGGTGACAATACATGAATTCAACCTGTGCCCCATCTGTGGTGGAATTTCACCTCACCTGAGTATGTGTCTTATTTACAGCCCTCTTTTGCTCCTTTGTTTGCCTTTTGGGTTTTGGTTTTTTTTTTGGTATGAGTGTGTAGTTAGGGCTTAGGTAAGGAAAGGAGCAAGTGCCCAGTCCAATCCTGCCTGTTATTCGGATATGTCTCTTGAAGTGACACCGCTCATTCCCATAGGATGCCCCAGATAAGTCAGCAATACTCTGCTGTCAGTGGCATTATGAGCTACACCTCGCTGGCGCAGCAAGGGCTCGTGTCCTCCCTCGCAGACGAGGTGGACGGTGCAAAGGACACAACTGACCATTAGCAGGTGACTTTACTGTGCCTTCATTTCTGTGTTCATTTAGGGTTTGTAAGGTATTGCTCACAGACACGGGCACTCTCTCCTGCTGTGGGAGTTTTAACATGCAGCTGTGAGTTTTATCAGTAGATGAGATTTTTGAACAGATCCCTCGTGCTCTGCCCAATCTCTGTTGCACCGGTTTGGCCAAGCTGTTGGTTTTATTTGCTTTTAGGCACATTTGCACTGTTTCTTAATGCACTATAAAAAGCCTGAATATCAAATTGCGCCATCTTCACGTTTCACTTACACACACTTTCACTTCCTACAAATAAAATTCTCTGTGCCCTTATAGTCCAAACGACCAGCGTGCGTGGCCTCTCTGTTTGTTGTTTACTTAGGAACAAGATTGGGGAATTTCAGACCATTTCAAATGCTGGTTTTGAAATATACTCTTGGTATAATTTTTGGATTATTCCTTTTTATCACATCTTAACTTTGAATATCAGAAATCCTTCTCCTGTGGATAAGGGTAGTTATTGCCAACCTAATTTCAAATGGACTTTAAAAATTCAATCTTTTTAGCTCTTTAGGTTTGATTGTGCATGGCTTGTAGGATTATAGCTTCTTAGTTTTAATGTCTATTTTTGAATGCTGGTTTGGGGTCAACGGTTAGAAACTCTCAGTATCATTTTTAGTGCTGAAATATCCTTTTGATTTACATGTCTGAAGCGACAAAACCTCTTATTGTTATCATTTTTGAAAAATTGCCAAGATACAGCCAAATCTTTCACTGCTTGCTGCACAGAGCTGGTTCTTGCCTTCGTGTCATGTACTGTAGAATTCATTATTGTAATGCCTTGTTTACTTACATTTCTTTCTGGTGATAATAGGCTTTTCAGCCTTCAGCATTCAAGGCCTTTGTCCACAGAGAGAAAGAAGGAAAAATCAGGCAAAACATCAGGCTCTTTCATCACGCTTTTCAAATCTGATTTCAAAAGTTTGCTGTTAACCATTTCAGTGTCACAGTACAGGAACAAAGACCTTCACAATAAAAGATGCGGGATCAGAAATACCTCTGCAGGGAAACAGCTTTTCTTCATAAAGCTGTTTTGATGCAAAGTGCATCTTCCAAGATGTATATTCCCCTTTCAGTAGTAAGGGCTGCCTACCTTCAAATGCATTCTCCGGTGTATTTCTTTCAATAAAGTCAGAAAGTAACATGGTAACATCCATTCTATTGACAGACTGTGTATGGTCATTAACCTCGCAAAGTACTGGATTTAACTACTGATCTGTACCTCTCTAAATACATTAAGTTTCTTGTACACTTCCTTTAAGAATGGCAGTCAAGGCTAATGGGTTTCAAGAAGCTGTTGAAAAATTCTCAACCAATTTGCTTTCTTTCTAAAATCAAAAAATTGTCTGAAAAATTGCTGGCATTGTCAAACATTTTGTTTTACGAAAAATGTTTTCTTCACTTTTTTAAATAGAAAGTGTTCACAAAATGTTATTTTTAGCTATAAATGTATTTGATGTGATGATTAAAACAGCAAGAAAAGCTTTCTTTACCACCAACAAATCTGCAAGTCAGAAAGTGCATGTGTACTTCTTAATAAGTAGGCTTCTGTTTTTCAGATGATTTTAAAAAGTGTTTTCTTTCTTAATACTAATTTCACTGCTGTTATGGTTCCTCAGACTTTCTTATTTAATACCTGCTTCTCGATGCCTGTAAGATTGCTGTACCTTTACCAGTTCGATATCGTTGATGTCTGGCTAAGTAGAATGTTTTAAAAACTTCTTTATTATGTCAGTGAACACAAGTACACCATTTCAAAGGACAAGGCAAGGGGAAAACTTCTCCTTCTCACATTGGACTCACATTTTGGCTGAGAAGATCTGCTCATTAATCAATCCCTGCTCATCCTGGGCACTGGAAAGGCAGTCGTTCAACAGGAGGGAACAAGAGAAGCACATCATTGTGTGTTTAAAGACTGCGTATGGCAAATTAAAGTTCATCACCCAACATTAATTCCAGAGTTTTCTGACTTCTTGGTGCTTTGCTTCGCAATGGTGAGTTCTTCAGGCCTGTCTCCATCATCTTTGGTGATTTGTTTGGCCACTTCTGTTATAAGATCTTATGATTCGCCCAATATAAAGCAGCTAGGCTGAAATTTTCTGTGCTGCATTTCTGCCTCAGGGTGATACTTTTTTGAGAGCTTGGGAATCAGCATTTCAGATGGCTTTTCCAGGGTTAAGACAGATTTCTGGCTTTTCCAGAGTTAAGGCTCGGAAAGAAATGAGGTTTTTTTCCTAGAGTTAAAACACTAATTTAAAAAAAAGTCTCTATTGTACTCATATTTATAGTAGAATTTGAAATGGGGCCAAGAGGGTTGGTTTGGTGACAATGACATTCCCTTTTTCAAGTTCATGAAAATTCATCTGTGTTTTCTTTTTGCCCTGTTGAGACACATCAGGGTTTTGTGGCTAATTGTTAGATTTCATCTAAACTGAGGAGAAGAGGGCAGGTTTAGATTAAACATTAGGAAGAAATTTTTCACATTGAGGGTGGTAAGGCACTGGAACAGGTTGCCCAGAGAGGTTGTTGAGGCCCCATCCCTGGAGGTGTTCAAGGCCAGGCTGGACGTGGCCTTGGGCAACCTGGTCTAGTGGGAGGTGTCCCTGCCTACGGCAGGGGGGTTGGAACTCGATGATCATCAAGGTCCTTTCCAGCTCTAAACCATTCTATGATTCTATGATTCTTACAGATCCTGTCTGCCCATTAGACTGTTCCGTGTCTGAGCCATCTCCCAGCACGATAACCAAAATATTTTTGCTATGGGCTGCTCAGACTTTCCAACAACGCTGCAACTCGGTTGAAAGCATTTGCCTGGTGATAAGGCTGTCACTTTTGATACCAGCAACATGCCACTTCTGAAAGACCTCTTGGTCCGTAACAGTTGTGCATCTTCCAGTAGTTTGATGAGGACCGTCGACTCTGAACCTTCCTCTTGAATTTATGGTTAGTTTTGGGTTTGTTTACCAGATGCTTAAGCTCTGGCTAGTCACTTTTAAAATATCCAGGCTATGCATATAAGTACCTACCCTTCCCCATAGCGTGGAACAACACAGTCCATCTGGAAACGTGCCCCAGGCCCCATCAGCATACTGGGAGAGTATTGTTACTTTTTCCTATCACTTATGTAGTATTTGCTGATAGCTAAGTACCATTACTTGAATTTCAACCATAAAAAAGCAGGAGCATATTTAAATGTAGAATTTAAGTGTTTTGATAAACTGCACACATTTGAAAATAGGACAGTCAGGTTCCTATTTTACTGTAAAGATAAACAAACCTTTATGAGTTGAGGTAAGAATTCATAAAAATAAATATCACCCTGTGCTTTATAAGCATCTTATCAATATATAATAAACTAATTTTGTTCATAATGAGTCTTGTGATACTATAACCTGAAATAAAATATGTTTGGAACTGTATGCTTAATGAGTGCGTGCTGCAAGCACATCCATCTGTAAAGCTGAACTTTAGCATTCAGGTAATAACTGTGCTGTCAATTCGGCATCTGTCTTATGGTCAGCACTATGGAACTAAAATAATTAAGAAATATTAAGTGTCTTAAGATCCTCCATTTGAAATGCTGCATTAGAAAGAGTTTTCCTAAGGTACTTTTACTTGCAGCGTTGGCACATGTGGATAAGTTTCTTTTCCTTTAAGGCTCTTGGAGACGGTGAAGTCCCCACATTCTGTGCATTCCTGTGGGTTTTGAGTTGCGCTTAATGGGTGAACACATGAAGACGTAAAAACGCTTTACCCCCAGCCATAAATTATTCATACCAATAGGCCACTCCTGCTGCTCCTGCACAGGCTGGGGATGTTGGTGAGCAACACATGGACAGAACGATATTCCTAAGCGCTTTAGCATGAATCATGTTGGAGAGGTGTTAAGACAGCCAGCAATTCCCTAAAGATGGAGTGCGTGTGCTTTCTTCTTGGAGCGTGTGCTCATAAGAAACCCTCAACTTATTCTCCAGCTAGAGTGCATTCACAAAGATCCTTCTGAGTATATTAAGTAGAAACACTTCAGCCTTCGTTAGCAGGGCTAAAAGTGAGCAAAGAGCATTAAAGAAAATATTGGCACACAAGTTAGTTATGATCCTGAGCCTGCAACAAGCAGCTTTCAGAAAGCATTAAAGCAGGGTTGAGGCTGTGGCTTGCAAAACACCAAATTCATCTGACAAAGGGAAAAAGAGAGAGGGAGAACGAATGTGCGGAGCAAAGGCAGGAAAGTTCATCGGCGCGAGGATGCTGCATCCCCATACTTCAGATCAGCTTAAGCGTGCGGCAGCGACCCGCGGGCTAGCTGGGAAAGTACTGTGGAAAACGCAAGCAGACGTCTAGAGGCACGGCTGCTAGTTTTCAGGTTACATATGAAAGTCTTGACTATAGGTTTTTTTCCCATGTTTAATTTTGTGATGACAGCAGCCCCCAATTCAACAAAGTGCAACCCTCTACGGATGTCAGTGGGATTTACACACATACGTAAGTGCTTTGTTGAATTAAGGCCAATGGCACTGATGATATCAGTATGTGAGAACCAGATAGTAGGGGTGTAATAGAATCATGAACCAAAACCCAGCAAGCTAGTATTAAAAACTGCAAAATTAGTTGAACATTTCATCTTGGCACCCGCAGGCAGGGGAAGGCAGATATATGAGATTTTAAGTAAGAACTCTGAAGAGGTTTTTAATTGCTTTAATTATTTTTTTTTTACTTTTATATTTTATGTCCTCAGTCCCCTTTCATTCATGTATTTAAAACTAACAACAGTGTTATTTAAAATCATTTTTTCTTACCCCAGAAGATATGAAGCTGTACAGCATAAACCCAAAACAATTATTTCTCCTATTAGGAATTATTTTTTGATGAAAAAAGCAGTACGTTAGACTTAAAAGAAAAAATGATACAGTTCTTCAAATCTTTAGCCAAAACCAGAAGAAAAGCCCTCAGAAGTAAAGATCCATTATACAGGCAGATCAATCTAAAATATAAGGTCAATGCACTTGTGTAGAATTTAAGTATTACTGTAGGATCTGGATGTTTCCTTTTCATAGTCTCATGTTTGCTGATCTTAAAATAAAATAGAATAAAAATGGTTGAATTTCCTTACATCTGTGTAATTAATATATCCTCATTAGAAATCAATTAGCTCTGATAATTCCCATTGGTGCCATGCCTGATAAACTGAATGCCAATCAGTGTAATAAAAACAGTGAAATATAATTTCTTGTTGTTCAAAGTGATGATCAACTAATCAGCAGTAAATTTAATCAGAACATATCAACATCAGTCAAATGTATTAGTGCTTGTAAAATATATTAACCAGATAGGTCTGACAAGTTATGGGTACTAAAACAATTGCAGACCGTGTGCACATTCAAGTTTATGGTTTAAACATAAACGTGCAAGCAGTTTAAACATATAAGAATGTAAAACTTCCACGAATAAAGTAGTTAGCCTTGTAGTAAATGTCCACTGCTTGAACAGCCTATCGTTTCTAAAATCCATACTGTGCTTTATTGTTAATGCATCCAAGAGCCTCTTATAATCAATGCCAGTTTTTCTGCATGTCGTATAAATGTATCCACGCCGCCCGTTCAGACAGAAGAGATTTAGTCTCTTCCTTCTTGCTGGTGGGCAGTAAGTGGGGAGAAAAACGGACCTAACTGGTACATTTTCCTTGATTTTCTTTCTTTACTTACTCAAAACAGTAAGGAGGAGGTAAACTGAGGCCCCTCACCTGTCTAGTGTCTGCCCACCAGTGGGGACTCAGCCCCAGATGTAAGGTGTCCTGCTGGAGAAGAGCCTGGCAAGACTTCAGAGCAGGGACCCTGGCTATGATCAAAACAGCTTCCAGGGTAGCGCTCAAATTTGTGTTGGGCTGTTTTCATCCCACTCATCAAAATTCAAGCTATTTAATGAAGAACTTGAGCTCAGGCATATAGGCTATGTGGGAATTTATTAATTCCTATGGTGGAAATACAGACTTCACTAGTCAGGTCCTGACCTTTAAGATGCATATATTTGCAGTGTTTAATTCTGCACTGCACATGTTCGTGGTAATGACTGAAGATCTGAAGAAGCATTTTGAAGAGTATTTATTTGATATTAAGAGAAGCATTTTAATTTATCTTCAAATAGACCACAAGTGTACATCAGAGCAGTGTACATCTGTTTGGGGTTAGTTTCCACAGCTGAGTGAGTATTTTGTAGTAAATAACCTACTTAATTGATTTAACCTTTCTCTGTTTGCATATTTTCTGAAGATACTTTATAATTTCCTTGGATTAGTGGAAATTACTCTTTCAATAGGTTCTCTGAAGATCACCTGTAGATTGTTTACATTTGAAAGACTCACTATTCAAAATTAAAAATGTGAGATCTTTCTGAGCATCGCTTGCCACGTATCATTATTTCTATTCACAAATTAGGAGGGATTTCTGATGAAACTGCTCCGAGCTACAAGTTTAAAACCACTTTGTGAATAGTGTCATTATTCTTCAACACTCCTGCCTGTGAACTCATCTGTGGGAACATTCAAAGAAAGTAAATAGAAAGAAGACAAACAGCCAAGACACATTCACTGTTTTACTTGACTGAATATTCTTAGAAAATATTTAGAAGTATTGGCTCTGTTATTAGTTATATAAATATTCATACAAATCTGTCTATCAGATTGCCTCCCTGAAATTACTCAGGCTTTTTTAGGAACTTGGAGAGAAAAGTCTCTTAAAAATATATTTCTGCACATTTTCCAGAAATATAATAGACTGGATATGGCCTTATAAATTACAGGCTTTCCCATACTCATCCAGTCATGGGGCCAAATCTCAAAGTTAACTTTAATGGGATTTTGGCTCAGCGAGGTTGGAGGAAGGGCAGCAGAATTTAGCCTATGATTTATACTGCTTTCAGAAATTGCTCAGTGAAAAAAAAATACGGCAATGGTACTTATGTAGTACAGTTGCTTGTAATTTATTTTCTGCATAACCCACATGAAATTTAATAAGATATAAAAAAGTCACATTTTTGACTGAAGTCTTACAAATTCTAGCTCTAGTGAAAATAACTACTGGCTTCTCAAATGAGTTGATCAAGTAAGGTAAAAAAGTGGAAAACATCTATTCATTGCAATGTGGTTTATTTGATTATTTTTATTTAAAAAAAAAAAAAAGGGAATTGCCTTTTACAAAACACGCTAACATATGATAGAAATTAGGAAATGTGCTGTAGCTGTGTTCTCAGCGGGGATGAAAAATGAGAATGCTCCGGCAGTCTGGGGAGATAGGGTTCAAACTCCGGGGCCAGGACTTATATTAGTCTCCAGGATAAAAAGACTGATTTTCATTAAAGACAGTGGTACCCACTGCCTATAAAAAAAAAAAAAAAAAAAGTTCTGTGGATTTAGGAGCTTCCTTTGTAGCATATAGTAACTTGGTACGATTACCATAAAGAAAACTTTTGTAAGCTATCAGCTTTGGTAATGTTTCCATAGATTTTGGCACACACTTGTATGCGTTTGTCTGATGATGAGATACCAAGATAAGGTGGCAGTCAGACCCTGATGTACTCAATTCAAACAGGTTTGTGACAAATAAATGGAATTCAGTGAATAACGCTGTTTATGGACTTACTGAGGTAAACCTTAAAGCAAAGCAAAGCAAAGTAAAAAAGCAAAGCAGAGAGCTGCACGCATCCACGGAGGATTTTACCTGCTCTGCCACCCAAAGAATAGTTGCCAGCCACAGGGGCTTCGCTGTGTGCGTAAAAAATTAGCCATCCTTTGCAGGAGAAAATGATACAAAATTGGCAATTATATACATAATTTTACTTAGATCCAGTAGTAATTCTTCTTATGGAAAATGTGTTTTGATTACAGACCCAGGGACTATAAAAACAAACCAAAAATGCCCCAAATTTTAATTGCCAGCATTTCAGTAAAACTTGTTCCATATAGCCACAGGGCTAATATGTGTTTGTTGTTCTCTACAACTATAGCACCGTAGCTGAGAGACACGGGGTTTACATTTGGAGCAAGGATGACTCAGATTAGACATTGGGCATAGATTGCCCAGGGCATCTTCAACGCTGGAGGTCTGTAAGAAGGAATTAGATAAGTATTTGTCAGAAATGCAATAGATATGGTTAATCCTGCCTTGGTGCAAACGGCTGGACCCCCAGCAGCTTTCCCAGATTTATGATTTGGAAGACAAACCTATGTATACAAAGCTACAGCTTGGGTCAAAACTGTGTATTCAATAAACAATAATCAGAAAGTCTTCACTATTATATTCTTTTCACACCTAAAATTAGTCCAAAACAAAGATTTTAATTGCACTGTTCAGGTTTTAAATTTGACCTAAACCATGTATTTCCCTATAAGTAAATACAAAGATAATCACAAATTCTTTTTTTTTTTCCTGAACAGGCATGCAGTTGCCTTATGCTCAGAGGTCTACACTAAACATTTAGAATTCCACTAAGGGCAAAATCTTTCCCTTGCATGTAGTGTTCTCAGAAATGAGGTCAGGCATTTCTCAATCCCTGGCAAGAAAACTTTCTGACTCATTACTCCACCACAAAGCATCCAGAATTTCCCCTTGGGTCCCAGTCAAATTGTTCAAATGCTTTGGAAAAATATATCTTTGACATCCCAAGAAAGGGAATATAGAAAAGATGTCCTCATAGCATGAAAGGATTAGAGTCCTCTTAGATTCGAATCAGAATGCCTTGCAGTTTCCAAGCTATTATA
Source organism: Anarhynchus alexandrinus (assembly GCA_008711295.1). NCBI lineage: Eukaryota > Metazoa > Chordata > Aves > Charadriiformes > Charadriidae > Anarhynchus > Anarhynchus alexandrinus. The sequence goes on from VUYV01000161.1 coordinate 1,806,987, forward strand.
ATTTATTAATTCATGCAATGGGTTTCACAAGCACTGAAGTACTTTACAGAATTACAAATTCTACTGTAAAAACACAGATGTGAAAGTCCCATTGTTATAGACACTGCTGACACGTGACCCGTTTTCTAGTAGGACCCAGAAATCATCAGAAATCATCACTAATTTGGCATGGGAATCACTGAGCTCCCCCTGTGTGATTGTTGGGGACTTTCAAGTCCCCCAGAGTTTCCTGGCCCTGAGTTTAAGACATCAGGTGCTCATTTCAAGCACTTTGAAGGCCTCCTGCATTTTCACTTAATGGTTGATCTTACATGCTTATGTCCTGAAACCGATGCAGCTCATCCAAGCCTGCCAAGCAGTACCCAGTCTTCTGGGAGGTCTGGGGTCCTTTTCTGAATCATGAAGCTTCTCCTTCCTTTTCCTTCTGGATAGCCAAGATCTGAGCTGGGCCTGTCCATTGAAAAAGCATATTTATGCATTTTCATTCCATCCCTCCTTCCACGGTCACAGACTCTGGCAGATTGGATGGGACCTCTGAAGGTCCTCTGATCCAGGCCCTGCTCAGAATGAGTCCAACCATAAGTCTTCCCTTCTATTTCTTGTGGCAGTCTGGCTTAAATAGTAGCTTTGTCCACTTTGTCTACATTAATTTTCTGATTGCTAATACATTGTTTATAAAAAGACTCGCTAAAGACTACTTGTGAACAGAAAATGGACTGGCACCTGCCGTGGTCATAACCAAGACAGCAGGTAACTCAGGTAACTGGCACAGTTGCCCACAGATGTCTTTAGACAGCCTATATACTGTGACAGTGGCTTACATGAGAGGTGTCAGAAAAAAGACTGTGAGGACACAGGGCTGGTGAGGAGGGAAGACCAACAGCAACACTCAGTTGGTGTTGAGTTCATAATTCTTACATCATGTCTCCATCTCAAGCAAAGGGGGAAAATGATGTAAGCAAGGGCCACCATCCCTGTATGAGACTGGAGAAAAATGGAAACCTACCCCTCAAGAAAATGGCAATACTAGGAAAAAAAGTTAATTAACATGTAACATTTTTTGTTAGTGAGAAAACAGGCACAATCTCCTGCCCTATGAGCTGCTACAAAGCAGCCTCCAGTCAAGACAACTGGCAAGGAGAAGCTTCTCCTGAGAAGGCAAGCCCTTATCTGCGTACACCTCTGACCACAGTCTCCCTTCTTCTGTCCCCTCTGAATTGCTCCTATGAACTCTAACACTGACTTTGGTACTGGAAGGAGAAGGATAAAATATCTGTAGGATCCCCAGGTGGTCCCAGACACCGACAAGCCTCTTGAGAAGCATCCATACACCTACATGATTAAGTTTCTGTTTCAGCTTGAAGTAAATAAATCTACTAAGTCAATTAGACTTACACCAATTTTTGATCTTAAAAATTCAGAATTATGCTTACACGATTAGCTGCTTCTGAGCCATATTTAACAAGGCAGAAGACAGGAAAAAAATAGCAGTGCTTTGCTTCTTGCTCTGGACTTGTCCCGGAGGTAGGGAACCTGGAGGGCTTCAGGGTGGCTTTTAATGCCATGGACACCTCTATCCCCACATGCTGCCAAGGCCAAGCCCTCCATATGTATGTTCCCATGCTATTGCTACCTCCAGTAACAACATCATGCAGTCTTGTCCTGAAATTTCCCTCTCTCTGAGAAAAAGAAAGCTTTTCCACCCCTTTTACTCCATACTGGAAAGCAGTAACAGAAAATCATTTGTTTAGTGCATGATTATATGTCAAGGGCAAGTGGTAACAGGCTGCTTTAGAGAAGGTGAAGTGTCATGTTAACATCTTATATTCTAATATTAATAATTTGATTTAATATTTAATATTTCCTTCTTGTGTTTAGATAAGAATTCAGCGAGCTTTCTCCATCATCTCCCACACTTCAGTTTCTTGAATATTGTGTGCCCCGTCCCTCACAGCACTTATTCGCACATTAGGAAAATATTGACACAGTGTCGTTATCCTATTTGTGCAAAGGTCTCATCTGCTGTTGACATGTCTGTTCCTCTAATCAGCTGTAAGAGTGCCGATGTCTTGTACAATCAGTGACAGACATTTATGAGCCCGACCTGGCAGCTCTTAAGTATGCAGAGCTCCCATTGATTGAAGTGGGAATTTTATATGTTTAAGGGCAGCAGGATCAGAGCAGTTCAAGAAAACGATCCCTGCCTGCATTCATGGAGGACAAAGTGAAAACTCTTGACTGTCAAACAGAGCTTCGCTTACTGGGACTTCCAACACCACATTTTGTGTCACTTTTTGGCTTTATACAGGCAATGATTATCCTAATTAAGAAAGTGCTTGACTTTCCTTTCATTCAGGTTGGCAGAAAAACTTTTACTTCTTTTTTTTCTTTCTTTTTTCCCCCCAGCATACTGCACAGTGGTTCCTGGGAACTCAACCCTTTCCAGGTTTCCAGGATCAGGCCCTAATTGATCTCATTTCGGGAAATCTTGAGACTAGAAAAGCTGGCTTTCTGCCAGGAAATGAGGCGCGGAGATTTTGTTGCTGAGACCACATAGATTAGACCGACCCTCCAGAGCTTCCTGATCAGTTAAAGATGTGCATCTTCAAGACACTCTTATCGCATTAATGCTTCCCCCCCTTTATACCGCTCTGCGTTTTTTTTTGTCAGCAAAACCTGGCACGTGTCTGCTTTCTCTTTCTGAAAGAGCTTTTTTCCTTATTTAAAAAAAAGTTTTAAAGTCTGCCCGTTACCCCTCACTGGCACAGAACTGCAGACGGGGCAGCCCAGCAATTGTAACCCGGCCAGTAACTCACCGAGCTCCTGAGCAGACAGGTCAGACAAAGCTGTCACTGTGAGCTACGCCAGTGTCCATTTCTGAAGCAAGGCTCGCGGGAGAAAGCCATAAAAACAGGAGTATCGAGCTCTTAACGCGTTTCAGCATCTTCCCCTACTCTTGCAAAAGAGACCGTTCTTATACTGGACACTGCGGAAGGCAGTAGTGGGCTTTTGCTGGGGCTCCCAGTGGCTTTTATAGCTGTTGAGAGTTTTCAGAAATTTGTATGAGAATGAAATCTCACCAATTTATTACTAGCCTGATTTTGCCACCTCATGATAAATGCATGAGGCGTACCACAAGGCAGACACTTGCGTGTTGTTTGTGTTAAAATGGCAGGGATATTCCTCCCCCCTTAGGCAACAAACTGAGGTGCTTCAGTTAAAAGCCTCATTTTCCACTTCTTCTTACCTGAGCAATGATTCAGGTAGACATCTTGGGAGGGTTCCTTGGATTTTTGGGTGGGCTGAATCAGCTAATAGAAGAGAGAATAATAGAGAATTATTATTAATAGAGAGAGAATAGAGACTGAATACTTTAAGCTCTCCCCCCGCATCCAGACTGGGTTCAGAAGTTTTGCAACGCTGAAGCAAACTAAGGGAGGAAACGGGGCAGATAACAATGAAGGAGTGTCAAATAACAGAGACTTGCATATACCGTACCGAACAAGGACTTTTTGGAGGCTGTATTTTATTTTTATGGTGTGTGTGTGCAATTTAGATTTGTTTAGCTTTTAAACTGCCAGTGAAAGGACAAAATGGGGAGCAACTTAAAGCACACGTTCACTTGGGCTCATCTCACCTTCAGCACTGCTTTGGTGCTTTGTTGCTACATTTGAAGAAAAGCAACTAGCGTAAGAATCATTTCAGGGCATAAAGCTTAGATTTGGAAGTGAAAATTCTCAAAGCTCTGTAGTATGTAAAGTGAAAAATGTGCTGCTGTGTGTTGTGGAGGTGAGGAAGGAGATGAGGAAGGAGAGCAGTTCAAATATAGACCTCAGCTTTCGTCACGTCCTGGCATGGTCGGGGATCTGGGGTTTCATTCAGCCCCGCGCACGTCTGTTCAGCTGCTCTCTTCTCTCCTGGGCATGCAAGAAATGGACGGGTTGAGGGGGAGAGGAATTTATTCCATTAACAAATGGAGAGATTTTAATTATTTTTTTTTTTTCTGAAGTGTCACAAAATTAGGAAATGAAGGGAGGAAAGAGTCATTATGACATCTTGTCATTTCTACCCTGCCTCTCCTCCAGCTCTCGTAGGCCGTACTGACGTGTGGCTATCTGCAAATCTGTAAGGCATGAATCATCTCACACATTGCCGAGGTGAAACCTGGCAACTATTTAACAGCACCGCTGCAACACTATGGAACATTTTAAGACAGGAAATTAAGAATACCTGAGCCAACTAAAGCCACAGGGGGAAGTTTAGATGGACAGAATTTAATTACCGATGTTGGAATTTGGCCAGGACACGGAAACTTACACCCCAACCCTCCTGTAAAGTGCCATCAGACCTTTAATACTAACAACTGGTCAAAACATCAGCTTTAGATCTGCTCCAAAGGAGAACAGCACTAAAAGTCATCTAAGACCTGCTGAGGTATTCATTTACTACTGACTGACAGGAGCGGGTACAACATACCGAATCACGCAAACCAGCTATAGCACAACAAGAAAAACACCTTTCCTAGCGGCACTGGAGGCTTTTCTTCTCCAGATGTAGCTTAATATTTTTAGGAGGCGAACTCTGTGTATTTTCAGAAATGCATCAAGTGGCTTTGTGAAAACGCCAACACGTTTCTTTATCTCAGAAGTCAAAATACCCTTGTGCTCCCCTTGCAGAGCCCCCAAATATACTTCAGTGCTCAACCTCTTGTTTATTGCCATTTGTAGCGTGGAAAAGAGACATACTACAGTGAATTACAGTGTGTTGACTTTAAGGGGAAGATTAAAGCCTGAAAGTCTATACTTTTTCACTTCTCACATTATTTTTCTAAAGAAAGCTGTATACTATTTAACGTTTATTTGTGGTGAAGCTGAAAAATTCTGTGGGTTATCTTTTCTAGAAGAAGAGGATTTCTACAAATCACCGTTCTTGAAATTCCTTAGGCTGAGGAATTATGTCAGCCCTGAAAAGCACGGGTTCATTATTCACATCGTGTTACGCTGTTGACATAATTCCCTAACAGACTGGGACATGAGATGTCCCAGTTTGATATTTCAACCTACAGTCACTGCTTTCGCCTTCTCTAAATAGTAAACACTTTTGTGTCTGAGTTCCTGTTTTAAAAATCCTTTGAGCAGTATATCTATATAAAAAAGAAAATCTGGGTTAGCTGTGGGCCACCAGCAATTTATCAAGCAGTATTAGTTATGTCTGTGGGATATTTTTCATTATCTGAGGATTATTAATAGAGACACTATATACATAGTGATTATTCCTTGACTAATAATTGAGATAATATTGATATGAAGCCTATTTTCATTAACACCTTAGTAAAGAGACTATGATTATGAAGGGTATTTTTTCCCTTCAATTTGTAATCAAAAGTTATTTAATAGTAAAATCAGTCTTTACTTATAAGAGGGGTTGCAGACTTTGGGAGTTGGCAGAGCCAGCTGCTGGGCTGCTGGGAGCCAGACTCTTTTTGATCTTCATATTGAATGGTTTCCTTTGATCACCTAGACAATAGATCATAAAAGAACAGAGCTTTTACCGGTATCTCCCTAAATTTGCAGGTAAATAATGAGATGGTCTGAACTGAGGCTGGAGTGTAAGATTTTTAACAAACAATTCTCCCCTTTGAAGTAGACTTAGTAAAATTAGCATATAAATGAGCAATACTGCTACATAAGGACATGTGGCTGAAGAAGAGGGATAATTGGACTGAGGGGGCTAGTTTCTAAATGAGGTCGTTTGCTAAATGACCAGCAGTTAGACTACAGGTGTGTTCGTTTTGTGAGTTGGAGATGAAATTTGAACACTGGGGTACGCTCATGTTGGGGACGCCCGGCTGGTGTGAGCGAGGAGTGAAGCTTTGTAGCCGGCCCAGAAGGCACCAAGTTGGGTGGGAGGCAGGGCAGGGGAGAGGGGACAGGGACCCCTCTGACATAGACCACGACTCTGGGCAGAGGTGTCCTAAGCGGTGCTGTAAAGTCAGGCTGTGGTACATTACACCGATACTTGTCTCTATCATCTTCAAGTATGCGATGCAATTCAACACGTTCATCCATAAATCTCTTCAGCGCCCCATTTGCCGTGCCTGGGAAGACGAACCATTCTGCTGAAACATCCCCACCAGTGGCTGCTGCCAGGGGCTGCAGGGGCCGAACTCAATGAGCTCGAAAAGCCAGAACAAGGATCTAGTGTGGTGGTAGCAGGTTAACATCAGGATCTTTGAGCCTCACAGCTTTTCATTTCACCAAAATCAGTGGAATTACCTACCCCAGTGGGAAACTGCCACCTCTCTGCGTGTGGGGACAGCCCCCATCCAGCACCAAAATGACCTTGTCCTTCCATGGCAGGTACACATGGCTTTGGCTCTCTCAGTAGTGGTGGGGCTTCCTAATTTACTAAATGAAAAAGAAGTAAAGTGAAGTAATTATGTTTTTAAGTCAGCTTTCAACCGGAATTTCTTAGTGTGCTTGAAAGGATCATGTTCAGTTTGCTGGGACTTGCTTTATTCATTCTAACAAAAACCATACTTGAGACTGACAGGGGACAGCAGATGGAAGGGAATGTGATCTCAGTGCCACCTGAATAGCCAACAGGACAGAGTTTTCTGTGTGGTACAAAACCCAAGCTCAAATCCCCCCTGTGACCGGTTTGGAGGAAAGACTCAGTTTCTTCAGAGCCACTTGCTCTCCTCTGGCCCAGATACTATTGAGATCATCATTGCCCTTCAACAGGAGATGACATCACCCTCCCTCCAGTAACCCTCATGTAACATGGGAGGGTGAGGACTGAATCCAGCTCTTTTACATCTTAAGTGAGTGTTAAAGACAACATTTTTTTTTTGCCCAGATATAAATGACATTTCAGTCTCTTGTGAATGCAACCTCAAGAAGTTTTTCTGTATATCAGTTTCCCCCACCATAATTCTCTCCTGCCCTTGGAGACCTGTTAGGACAGGACTCTCTACTACTGGTAGAGAGAGAGGCTTTCTGAGGCTTCTTTTTTTTTCTACTACTGGTAGAGTGAGAGGCTTTCTGAGGAGGAGCCGATGGGCATGGTGGGCTGCAGCAGCCCACAGGGAAGAGCCAAGTCCCTGCTCTGACATGGATGTCTGCAGAAGGAGCTTGTGAAAGTTTTGCGGAGGTGCTCGAGGTTGGGGAGCTCTGGATAGATTTGGAGAAGACTTTCGTGCAGAGCTTTAGAAAGAGAGGTGTGGGATGGCGGGGGCTGAGGGTTCTCCAGCTGGGACCTGGGCATGTTTGTGGGAAGGACTGAGGGATCTGGAAGTTTGTAATGGCTGCGGGTGGAAATAGGAGCTTTGGCACAGGAGAGGGGGAGAGCTGGGGCAAGGGCTGGGGCAGGCGAGCGATGGGCACCAAAAGAAAGGGATTTATTAAACAGTCCTGACTTAGATGTTGGGTTTGGGGCCAGAGAACCTCCTGCCCCTTTCTTTTCCCCTTCCATCTTTTTTTTTTAGCTGCTGGCAACAGGAGCAGCCTAGCCCAACCAAACAGAGCTGATTTGTTTCAGAAAAATTGATATGAACTTTTTCTGCACTTCTGAAATCTTTCTGTCCTCACCTCTTATATTTATTAGGTCGAAGCGATTCACCAAAAGTTGACCTGAATTCTCAAACCACTTTTCTTCTGGCAAATAAACTCTTCACTAAAAACATATGTGCCCGTCGCTACGCTAAATGCATGCAGTCTATTTGCTTGCTGTTTGGCTGATGGCTGGCCCCTTCCCAGCAGCGCAGAGGAGATGGAAGGCATTAAGAAAAGCCCTGAATATTGCCGGCTGAATAGCCTGAAAAAAAAAAAAAAAGGGTAGGGATGATAGGAGTGAAATCCTAGCACCGTTAAGCGGCACTTGGAAGATTTTGCTACAAAGTTTCTATTAAAAAAATAATAAAAAAAATTCAGTGGAAGTCACACAAATAAAAAACCTCGCGCAGCACTTTGAAACTACACCAGTGTGCCTCCATAAGTGCATGGGATTTAAGAAAAAAAAATAAAAAATAAAAAAAGTTATAGGCAATACACTCTCGTGGCTCAGCTCAGTACGGAATAACCCTGTGAGTAGACCTTCTGGAACCGGTCTCTCCATCCCATGGAGGAGAGGGGCAGACAGAGCTGCGGACACAGAGGCTCAGCATCTGCTGAGGCTTCGCTGCCCGGCCACCACTCTCACGCACCCGCTTGCCCCACGCAGCCCATCCCAGGGTGGCAGCCAGGCCGGCCTGGGGCTGACGGGACTCTCCCAAATCCGCGGGCAGAAGCGCTGGGTGACGGGGTTGGCTTTTCTGAAAGCGGGAAGGCGGCAGAGAAGCTGACTGCAGAGCTGCTGTGCAGCAGCCCCCTTGGTTCAAGGGGTAGGGGGCCCTCAGCTAAGCTGCTGGGTCACCTCGAAGGATTTTAAAGAGCAAAGAGGGGGTGAGGAGGCAGGGAGTAATGACGACTTCAAAAAGGGACCAAACTCTGCTGTATAGCCTATATATATATATATATATATCTCAAATATATACATAGTTGTGCCAATAGCTTGCTTTGGAGTCACCAGCAATATGCATTGTGTAAGGGGCTCCCTGTCCTTAGGCTAACACATTAGAAAAAGGGTGTATTTCCTCTAAATACATTTCCCAGCGCAAAGGGCAGGCGGGTGGCTCAGGCAGGCGGTGGGGCAGACGGGGGAGTTTCCCTTTGGTGGGGTACGGAGGGTTTTAATGAGGGTTTTAAATCAGGCGACACCTGCTCTTGGGGCTTCCCGAGAACTGAAAGCGTATCTCAACGGATGATGAAGACGGGAAAAGAAAAAGGGATTGTTTTTTTTTCCCTACCAGGGGGTGGTGGTCCATTTGGTGGTACGGGGAGGGAAATGTTTCACTAGGAAATAGGAATAATCATCAAGGAAAGATATGGGAAACAGAGAAATCACAGGCTGAAGTAGGCTTAGTAGGAAAACAACAGGGGGCTTGAAAAATTACCAGAAAAGTGATATTCTCAAGAGTGCAAGCAATAGCACAGGCTCCACTGAAAATGAGGTTAGTTTTGGAAATTAACATCACATCTGTCTAGTTCCAATAATCCTTGTCCATTTTAAAATGGAGCTCACACCACAAGATATCTGCTATAAATAATCAAATACATTATAACCTGGACATACCCTCTACATCGAATAATCCTGCTATAAAAACTGAGAATAAAGGAATTTGCTGGATGACTAGCACTTAAGAAATTGTTCCCTGGTGGGTTATTTGCAGCCTATTCTCTACTTCAGTAGGAGTTTATGTTGAATAACTCACAGCTGTGGAAATACCTGCACAATGGAATTTAATACTGCTAATAAAGGGATCCAAATTGGCACAGCTCCACTCAAGACTCTCTAATGTTAAGACATACGAGTGTCCTGGGTCAGGTAAAAGGCTGAGTGGCTTCAGCGCAGGGCTGTGGATGCGCAGGCAGAGGGGTGGTACCAGGGGCGGAAGGATGGCACGGGGCAGCTAATGAGACGGGCAGCTAATGAGACGGGCAGCTAATGAGACGGGCTGTGGGTGCTGCGGGAGCTGTGCGCCCTCTGCTCCTCACCAGGGCACCGCGTGCTTCCCGTGGGGATCCACCGATGTGCCACCAGGCCAGCTGAGCTCCGAAGGCTTTTATCTTTGTGCAGAAAGTGGGGTCCTCGACATCGTCCTTTTGTGGGAACTTTAGGAAACTGGGGTGGTTGGGGTTTTTTTTAGGAATAACAAAAAGGGAGGAGTCAGTCCTGCTTGCTGCGCTGTACACGCCGAAAATGCAATCAACCCACCCAGGTAGACAACAGCCGTGTCACAGTCAGGGTTGTTCACTCCTGCTCACATTTAAAGCATCCCAAGATGTGCACTTGTAACTGGAAAGGCAGACTTGACAACTCTTTATGATTTCTTTTTTATTGCAGCTCTCCTGGATTAGTCTATTTTCAAATATTGAAGGGAATTGGGGAAGGGAGGAGAGGAGAAAGATAGAATAACTGATGCTTTGGGTGATCTATATCATTCGCATGTCCTTCAAGCTACCTCTCTGCAACGTTTACAAGCATATTTCTGTAGAGAGCTGGGCAGGACATGGTCTGTGTAATTCACTCTGCAGCATCGTGGCTTAGTCAGGAGCCTTGAGAAGGGAACCTCATCAGCCCACCCCTGGCTAGATCAGAGGTGCTTGTATTTGATATTTGACTTTTAGCTCCAGCATGTTTTAATTCTTTGGTTTAAAGCATGGAAGTCAAATCTGGAAAAAAAACTTACCAAAGTAGAAGTTAAAATTTCAAACGCTGGAAGGAACTGAAAGAAAAAGTGCATTCAAACCAAACAAAAAGGTTCTTGTTTAATAAAATAAAATAAAATTTTAAAAATCGTAATTTTGAGGCTGATTATTTCTGTACATCTACCCTGGCTGTTTCACAGCAGCCTGCAGTCGCGCAGGCAGGTATTCTGCAATGGGAGTCAAATGGCCACAAACCTTCCCACCAGGGAGACGCTGGCCCGGAGGAGATTGCGAGGTGCTCAGTCAGAGGGTGAGGCGTAGGCGGATGGGTATAACAGTCCCGGAAAAGCTGTGAGTGCAGCCAGGCCTTTAATGGGACAAAATGACTCCCAGTTTCAAGGTAGGACTGGCCGTGTGTTTTGTTTATTTTACCTCAAAAGTTATTTCAAATTAATCCATCTGTTAATCAAAGGAGGCTGTTGCAGTTGAGAAAGGAGAACAGTTTTGGCGCTGACTTGCATCATCACAGATGATTAAAAAAAACCCAATTGACTAAAATGAATAAAAAAATAAGATAGAATCAATTTTCCATTTCCCTTTCGAGTCTTGACCTTGCAGCTATGTGCCCAGCCTGGTACCTGGCAGTGCCTGCATGAAGCCCATCTCTGGAAGGTTTCCTCCGTTACTGATTGCAATTTTCTTCCCCGGTATATGGGCTTTTGTTAGAAACTGTCGTCTTGTAGATTGCCACTTTCTGAAGCATCAGACTGTTGGAAGGCAATTACTATACAGACCACTCCTTCCGTCCCCGACACTTCTCCTCCCTACTAGAGAACTGGCTATGCCGCAGGTTGCACAATAAAATCATAGGAGTTGACAACTCTGTTTCCATTTTAAAAGCCCACATCCCACTATTACATGGTCTTGAGCTTAAAAATGTTGCCTCCCTGTGGAGCGCCACTGTTCAGTCACTCATTAGAAACTGGTCATTAGTATTATTTCCCCCCCCCTCACAGGAATGTGGCTGGCATCTACAGTAAAACCAAATTCTGCTGCGTGAAATTTGTGAGTTAGACCCCTCTCAAGGGGGTTCTGGCTTTAAAAAAAAAAAAAAAAGGCAGGGGGATATTGGAAAAGAGTACATTTTATGGGAGAAAGAAGGCTGATGTAGGTTCTATTTTTCTGAGCCCTGAGGCAGAAATAAGAGCAAAACTTGGAAACTTGGTAAACAAAGGCAACTTGAAACTCCCCATCCCTGCTGACACAAAAGCAAGCAGGGAAGATAGCCACGGTACGCAAAAATGAGATTGCATTGCTGCTACAAAGCTCAGGAACCACAATAAAGATTCTTGGTCACTGTCCTGGGACACCTTCACTATGAGCCCAGCTCCTGTAGCACTTCACACCCGATTCACATTGGAGGAGCTGATGATTTAAGCATAGAGACAGTCATGGAGCTGCTGAAAAGCCTGTATAAAAAAGATAACTGTCTCAGTTGCTCACCTTTTGTTATCACCCTTTGGCATCACAAGTTTAACCTGAAAGGGAGATTTCAATGTAAACAGCTGAAAATTCCCTTTCAAAATGGAGTTCACAGTCAAAGACAGACACAAGCCCCGGTATCCATCACAGTTCCTAAATTTCACACCTTCTGTCTGCTGAATTTGATCTCTCTTGGCAACCCAGGAGCGTCCCACCTTGGTTTTGATGGGTCTGTCTGTGTGGAGTACAAGTGAGTCCTGCATTTTGTTTTACACATAGCCAGAAGAAGATGGAAGGTTAAAAACTTTGGGCAAAATGGCAAACAAATTTTCATAAGCTATCAAAGAGAGATGAAGGAAAATTGAATGGAAAAAAACCCTCAACCCAGCATCTGAAAGCACCAAACACAGTTCTTAAAAGCTTTTCCAGTACTCAGACCCCCCAAGAGATCACTCAGGGAGGATGAAACTTCATGTGATGAAATGAGAGTTGCAGTCGAATGTGATAAGGAGTGTTAAATGTCTGCTTCATATCAAGCATTTGCTGAAATGTCTCCTAATGCACTTACAAGGGAGACATTGGCCTTATACATTATGGCTGTTCAATACAAAATTGTACATACTATCTCAGATGAATTCAGAGTTGTTGAGACAGAGCTATTAATTAAACCGGGGTGATACACAACTTGATGATCTCCAGAGATCAGACAGAATTCCTTTTAGCATAATACAAAATACTGCTCTACACACATAGTTGATGACTGTTCTGCGTGCCACCTTCCGAGCGGGAAGATCTTGGACACCTGAGGAGTATTTATGTCAAAGATCACAGCACAAATGAAAAAAAACCAACCAAGCAAAAAAATCCCCACCCTTATAAAATCCCCACAACCACACACAGAAAGAAAAGAAAAATGACCTGAAGAACTTTGGACTCCAGCTATAGACCTGAAGGATCCTGAGATTGGGTGTCCAACAGGAACAGCAGCACACTGGGTGGGCATTTATCTAGGTTCAGCTGAAGCACATTCCCCTGTTAATGTGCAGTAATGGCATTCAGCACCTGAGTTATCAGGGATGCATTTAGTAACATCCAAACTGAAGCTTATCAGTCTCATCCCGCTCCCTGTAAAGCTGATGGAAGCACAATCAGGAGTTTCTTGGGGAGCTGGAGTGGTTGTGCTCGGTTGTGGCTGGATGCTTTATATAAAGTTTTTGATTCTGTACGCACAGGTGTATTATTCTCTGATGTCATCTTTGGTGCATAATGGTGTTTTAAAATGTGCGTATGGATTAAGACTGCCCATAGACCCATTAAAATTATTTCTTGATGTGAGGGATATAGTTCTTTTCTTTCAGAAGTGACTCACAGGGTCATGGAAGAAATGCTCCTACAGTTAGATTGCTCCATTCCTGTTCCTAATAAAGCCTCTCCCTTTGAAGGAACTAGTACTAGTTGCTGTCAAAATAACACACTAAATTAGAACAGACTTTCATACTACGAACATTCAGTGGAAATTCATATCTTCTCATGAAACATAGCGGCATGGTCTATAAATTTAGAGACTTCCATAAGTGACTCTTTATCTAAAGGTACCATCTGCCGTTCCGCAATGCTGGGGTACCACCAGACTTCCTAATAGGAGCGTAATGATATGCTAGAGTAACATCAGTTCTATGGGATGTTAAATATTCATTAGCTCCTCATACATAGTAGAAGATTTGGGCCTTCGCCTTGTATAAAAATATGCTGTCAAAAAGCTAGAAAAAACATACAAATCATCCAGTCCTACACAGTAAAAGCAGCTGCTGGGGTTACTTGTGCCCCAGGGCAGCTTTAATTTGGACGGGCAATATATCACCATAGGGCTACTTGATCAGAGTTGCAGTCTCAGGAAATTTTTTCAGGACTATTCAATTTCCATTAGCAGTTTCTCCAGGATATATTAGGCACAAACTGGGTTTCCTTCAGTATCAATCATTCATGTTTTCTCTTTCATCCTGTCTTTGCTAAAATGGGATTTTCATGGAGGCCATGAAATTGCAAAATTTAGTCTCTTCTTACAGCTGTTCTATCATTTAGGCTCCTTTAACGGTGTTTGGCAGCAAAAGCCAAGGTAAGGAACCTCTCTCCACCCTGGTGTTAGAGAACACCCAGCGCTGCTCAGCATTTTGCCTTTCCGTTCAGCAGTTGCCTTCCCCTCTACCCCCATCTCTCCCTGCACACTCCAAGACCAATTATCCTTAGCAGCTCTCCAGTAATGGGCGCTTTTGCCCTGTTCCCCACGGACACAAGCTGGTTACACTTCCCGAATGGGCGAGAGTAGGACCTTCTCCCAGACCAAGGTTAAAAATTAGGCACTTACAACTTTCACAGAGCCCCGTGACACTGCAAGCACACAAGTACTAGCCCGTGCCTCCCAAGGCCCCTTCCAAATTGAATTATCCTACAACATTCTTACATTTGCACGCACCAATGCGGAGATGATGAAACCCGAGGACACCTTCTTTCTGAAAAGACTACAAAGCTGTAAATGTTGCTTATTTAGGCTTGTTGTGAAATGGGAGAAAGAAGGAGCTTTAAGAACTGACATGTTCTCACAAGGGGCAGCTGGAGAGACCAGCTGGTGACTCGTGTGTTGGGAGCTCCCTGCAAAGAGGACTTTGCTGACCCAAGTCCAAAAAACCCCAAATCCCCAAGCAAAGCAATTTAAAGAATAACCGAAAAGCACCAGTGCTTATGATTCTTACATGTTCCAAGTCCTTTGTAACAGCAACCAGCTTAGTTCTAAGTGTTCTTACTCAGTCACTTTACTCGTTATATGATTCTGCTTTTCTAAGTAAACTCCTGGAATTTCCTCCCCCTGATTTGCGAGGGCACTTCTCAGGGCCAGTATTTCCCTCCATTTAGCGAAAACAAACAAGAGCTTTCTCTTTGAAAGTATTTCAGCATCGTGAGATAAGCTTCCTTCCTCCTTTTAATAATCGCAGGGCTCCCCAGAGGAAAGCGTCAACAACATTATTTCCTTCCAAATTCCAAGAGGGATACAATGTTCTTGTAGGTGGTGAGATTAGATTGCAGTGAAATTAATTGTTAGTCTCGAACTTGCCTTCTTCAGGCTGCAACCTCAGCTCTCGTGATGGTGGTACTTCAGCTCACCTGTGGTCGTTATTCACCTCTCCCACACCTCTGCATCAGACGGTCATGGAGCACACAGAAGCCACAGCCGAAAGGCATCAAACCCAGTAGTTAATGTGAATATGAATAATAGTTAATGTGAATAGTTAATGTGGATACCTTCATTGTCTACCTGTACGTAGAGTTCCCAAGGACAGGGCACAAGCACATGGGAAGAGCCGGGATCGCAGGCTCTCCCTTGACGAGTTTACCGCGTCATCTGAAAACCGGTAAGAAGAGCCGGCGCAGCAGCCCAGGGCGCGGGGACGAAGGAAGCAGCAGCGAGGAGGCTGCGTGGGCAGCTGCTGCACACCGCAACCCGCTTCGCTGCGCCGGCCCGTTTGGACATTTTCTTGTATGAATAAAGAAGCGAATGAATAGAATCGGCTGTTCTTCACCCTAGCCACAATAGGGTGGATTGATAGCTTGTAGACGGGGGTTTTGAGGAGATATGGAGGAAGTGTCCTTCCAGATTAATTCAAGGACAGCACTCTAAGGAGTCTGTTACCCATTTTTCAAGCGTTCCTGTGTTTATTTACTGAAACAACAGGAGTAATATGACATCATAAATCTTTTAAAAATTGAAATAGTAGTGCCAGTCTTGAAAGATTGATAATAAGGAACGCCTTTTAGAGTGCGCTCATGGAAATGTAATATGAATGATTAGTGTTTTCGAACATTAGAATTACAGTGTATAATTGTAATGTTATAGCAGCTATAGAGCAGCCAGTGATCCCTTAATGGAATACATTGTGAATTTAATTATTTACATGAAAAAATCAGGGCTGATATAGTCACTGAATGATAGACCTACCGTTTCCTACATCCTGCGAGTGTTATGAAGGAGCAGCATTACTATCTATGCAGGTACACTCAGTCCTCATTTGTTATTTAGTTAGTTTTAAATTCTACCCTACAGTTGATATCCTTCATGCTCTCGATCCTACAGAAACCTGGAGTGTCTTTTAGGCTGCCTTCCTGCAAGGCCTACCACAGGTGCCAAAATTCATCGAACGAGGACTTTGCTTGCAGGAGAACGGGGCCCACGGTGGAGGCTGAGGTTCGTTCTTCGGGCAGGGAGGGAGGTGCCTCCCCGCTGAAGACCCCAGTAGCCATGCAGGGTGCTTTGCTCTGGATTTCTTCTGAAATGGTGGTTTCAAAAGTATTTGTCGGAATCACATCCAGCAAAAGCGTGCTTAAAAAATATGTATATGTACTTGGGAGACACATTTCCCCAGAGCGGCTTCTGGGTACACTTAGAAAAAAACCAGGAGTTCTTCAGGTGCTTTTATAATGTCAGTAATATTAAAATTACAGTTTCAGTCAAGAGCAAAACATCGCTCTCCTGCACAAAAGGCAGGATGGTGTAGATTGAGTATGTCTGCCTTGGTAATTCTCCCTGTAAGCATTTGCCACCCGCAGGGTGCCCCTTGGAGGGTTTCTCAGCTGCCTCGGGACGCCGGCGTGTGCCTCGCTGCCTCCCAGCTCAGCCGAGGGGCTTTACGCGCCGGGCTCTGTTCAGAGGGGCTGCACCAGCCCAGGGGTTTTGCTTGCTCCCGTGAACAATTGATTTGATAGCAAAGGGAAGAAAGAAGGAGAATTTTTTAAATCCTCTCAGCCCCAGCTGAGGGACTCATCGTAAAACTATCAGACAGAATTCAGCAGAGTGGAAATCCCTGCTCTGATAAGCCCCAGCCCTGGGAGGCGCGGGATGCAGAGTTCAGGATGGAGGTGCGCTTGCTGGATGCCCTGCGCTCCCTCGTGCTTGGCTCTCGCCGCGGTTACTGACCTGCGGTGTTACACATTGTTAGTGTTAAAAAAAAGAGCATCTAACCAAATTGAGCTGTACGCGATTCACACCTAAACTACAGGCTTTCTTTTCTTTCGCTGGAAAAAGACTGTAATTCAGTGCAACGCTAATTCCAAAAATTCCTGGTGCATGATCCTGCACACGGGCACGTGTCTTTTGCATGCAAGTAACTGTAAATGCACTATATAAGAGCACATTTGTTAACACAGTTTATTGGCACACTTATTGGCAAAGCATACATAAAATACAGTTGTATTATATAACACACTGACTCACTGTGTCTTTACATGATGAGTTGAACATATTAATATGTAAATGAAAAAATTAGTTTCTTTTATAAAGTTTCACATAAATACACCGGAATAAAAAAAAAAAAAGTAAAACAAAAAATGGTTTGAGGGCTTTACAAAAATATTATACAAGAAATATACTATGAAAAGAAATAACAACAAAGCCAACTCAGATACAATAATAAAAACACAAAAGTTTTAGATTTATTAAGCTGCCCACAAAGTTAATGGATTACATGGCTTTAAAATATCTGGATCGACAGCAATTTTACAAAGCATAAACTCTCATAGGACTGGGTGTCTTTTTCCACATAAAAATATTTCTCATGTCTTTGATGAAAAAAAGACATTTCTTGTTTCAGCATTTTTATTAAATGATGGAAAGAGTATCTACTGGCATCAGCTAAACGTAAATTAAAAATGCTGGATCCTTTAAACGGTTAACCGATGAATGAAAAGTTAAAGAAAGAACAAAAGTTACTTTAAATTACTTTTCCTTAAAAGCTGATTTTTTTTCTGAAACAAGAAATTTCAGGTGCAAGTTGAAAAGCAGAAAATATATTACAATTGTAAAAAGTTTTACATAATTACGTTAATGAGATCCTGAGCACTGATGACTTGTTAAAATATGGCCATTGTTTGATGAGGAAAAAAACAACCCCTTCCAATAAAATGCATTGTCAGAAATTTGCCATGAGATGCTATTTAATTTTCAATTATTTTAATTGAGGTCAGTGCCAGTATCATGTTGTATGTGAATGCTTCCAAGAAATGTATATGGAAGCTTATACAAGAGTTTTCCCTAATTAAAAAAAATCAGATAGTTTTAGTTTAGAAATAGATACTGTATCTGTTGAAAGGTGTTTTTTTTCAAAATTTTTTTTTAAGAATGCTGTGAAACAGTAATTAATGACCCACTGTCAGGCATTGCAGTGGGTACTGCTGCAGAATAACCTATTGGGAAGCTTGTGGTGTGGGATTTTCAGATTTAGTCTCCTGGTTAGCAGGAGGTTTGCTGTTCCACGGGCTGTTATTTCCCAGTGCAGGTGAATTGTTGAAATCTTCTTCATCATCCATGCCATTTGCTGCATCATACTGTGTGTTCTCTAATCTAGTGATGAGCCTTTCGTCTTCATCCCCAAATTCGCCTCCCATCAGAGTTGGTTCTCCTACCACCATCACATCCTGTGAACAGCACCCAATATTTGTTATATGGAAACCTTGAGAGAGAAAAAATCAACTTAAAAAAATTATGTTAGAGAATTTGCATCTCTTAACTTTGTGATATTTGAACAACCGAATTAAAAGTTCCTGCATAGTAGGAACCAGGAGACAGGCTTACACTGTATTTCTAATTTAAATGAAAATTATAACACATCTCTCTAGCTGCATGCTCATGGCTCTGGATCTTAGAAACCCCAGAACTGAAAAGCAGGTAGACTGAAAACTGCCCATGATTTTAAGCAAATGAGCAGGCTATGAAACTGCCTTAAACTCCTGCTTGAAATATTTAGCCTTTATCCCGTAGTTCTTTCCTGAGCCATTTTATTTGGAAAGGCACCAAGGTGCATCTCAGTTGCAACTCGGCGATATGCGTATTTCAAAAGTAGTTTAAAAGAAACCGCATTCCTTGTCCTCAGACTTCTCCAATGTGGAGCACAGCACTCTAATAAAGATGGTAACTCTCTTATCCATAGCCAGCCAAGCCCTTTTACGCATCCAATATACTTGACATTCTGCTACTTAATTATGGTAATTAATTTAGGTAAAGTTTTCGATAAAAACAATGTTCACACTGATTTGACAATTTGCATAGCTAATTAAGTCATTAGCAAAAACCTGCTGATTGCCAACAAGCCCTGAATTTACCATCTGTTATTTCATGGTGCCTGTCACCTAACTCCATGTAGGCAACCCTGCCGCCAATCTGTGCAGTAAGAGGACCAATCTGTCCAGCTGGTACCGTAAAAGGAAGATGAAGAGTGCTAATTATAATTACACTGATGAAGCTAGTAGTCATCAAAAACTGAAGCATGCAAGAAAGAAAGAATTCATCTAATCACTGCTTTAAGTACAAATTGTCCTTCCATGAAAACAAGTAAACCGCCTACTGTACTCCAGTGCATCACATATTTCCTGCAAAAATCCTAACCAGCATGGGATAGAAAGGTGCAAACTTGAGATTGGAAAGCAAAGGTGCAAAGCCAGAGAGCTCTCTTGCTCTCTCTGTTCAGCGGAGGCTCAGGCTGCTGTGCTAACCACTAAAGAACTATGTGGGATGCATCTTTTCATGCAGCTCAGGTGGCAGGGCATCAGCTAGCGCTTGGTAAAGGTGCAGTAGTTCCAGATGTCTAGCTTTGTACCTGCTGATTTAAGAAGCCCTTCCAAGAATCCTAGCGAACAACAGATTCATATTTTAAAGGAGCTGTTCCTCCTTAGGAATGGAAAAGCATTTGTAAAAAGCAAACAGAAGACAAATGTTTGCATTTAATAAGGTTTCTTTTTAAGCAGATATGTACTTCCTTCACCGTGAAACAATACAAATTATTGCCTCTAAGTATTTACACTGTTTCTGATATCCCTCAGCAAAGGCTGACATGCTACAGAAGAACGTTTATATCACATTTTCAGCCTGTGCTCCGTGAAAAATTTGTGAGTAGATGGAAACTGTTACATGATTTCTCCTTTACATCGTCTATATTTTGGTACTCCATATATGCATAAAACATTTGGTTAAATAAAACTCACACACAGCTTTGCGACATAGAAGACAAAAATGTTTGTAACCAAAAGTTTATCCTAATTTCTTTTGTCCCTCTAAACGACAGACAATGTATGAGTGTGCACTGCTGAACCAGACCTGACCCCGTTGTATTGCAAGAGCAGTAATGACAAGAGAGACCTGGCAGAGGACAGCAAGTTGGGTTGGAGCGTGCAGTGTGATATGGCAGGCAAAAAGGACCACAGTGGCTGAAATACAGAAT
Organism: Anarhynchus alexandrinus; assembly: GCA_008711295.1. Lineage (NCBI taxonomy): Eukaryota > Metazoa > Chordata > Aves > Charadriiformes > Charadriidae > Anarhynchus > Anarhynchus alexandrinus. Next base: position 1,826,977 of record VUYV01000161.1, read on the forward strand.
CACAGACCGAGGTGGCAACAGTTCCTCTTACTTCAACGCTCTTGAGTATGGACCTCAAATTCTCCCTGTTGCCATTCCAACAAAGGGTTGGCAACTTGGATGAGACTTAGAGAAGCGCATCGAAAATAATTATGGGGCTGGAACAGCTGGCTGGGGAGGCCATGTGAAAGAATTAAATATGTACTGCATCCACCAAATGATTGGGAGGGGTAAATATGCTTAACAGCTGCAAGTGCTGAAAGGAAGAGGATCACTTTCGGCCAATCTGATGAGATGTAAACTAGGGTACCAAGATGACATTAAGTAAATAAAAATGTAACCCCCACTGCTAAGACAATATTCCTGTAACTGAGAACCGCAGACTGAGGATTAACGACCCCACTGGAACAGTGCTAACTTTGCTGCTCAGGTCACCTAACGCTGGGCTGGGAAAAATCTCAATCTGTGGTAGGAAACTTTTGTGCATCAGCGGGGAGATGCTCAATGACCTTGTAAGTATTTCCATCTCTAATAGCTCAGATTCTTTGCAAATATTATTCCTTTAGAATAATGACACCCACCGAGAGGACAGTTTGCACTTATATTTCTCTCCATGCTACGGAGTATCTCTCTCTGTCTCTCTCTGGGAATTAAACTAAAATTATATTGAGGTTAGTGGAGTTTCCCCTCATTCTATTTAAAAGATAGATATCACAGCATTAGTTACAGGACATTTTAAAAAAATAATATATATATATTCTTGACAATCCTGCCACTTATAGTTATGTCAGGCAAAAATAGTGTCTCAGGAAGCGCACATGCTGGTTCCTCCCCGGAGAGGATTCTGCTCCTCAGACTGAAAGCTGAAGACCCCACCGAGTGCACCCCATTGAACCTCCACTCACTAGATCCCGTGCAATGACCACCAACCTCTGAGGAGGACTGGAAGTGACTCCTTTTAGAGCCCCTCAATGCTTCTCCTTAAATTGGCCAGTGGGGGTCACTGCTGTTGAATGACACAAGGCTCCATCCCTCCCAGGGTTGAGGCTGCAGCTCTGGAGTGCTCCTAGCTCCTGCTCATGGAGTGAGAAGCAGAATCCAAGAATTAAACCCTAGTCTCTTGCATGGCAGCACACACTGCTATGGCCTAGTTATGGTAGCACATATTTGACTAGATTAGTTTAAAAAAGATTTAGACTGTAGTCACTCAATCTTATTAATTTACTCCGTGATTAGAAACAACATTTTTGGTCAAGGAATGTCTCATGATAGTAAAATATGGTTGCAGTGAAGCACTGTAAATAAAGCAGTGGATGTTTTACATTATGTGATAGAAATGTATTGTTTAATAATATAACCACAAAAGCAGCTTTCATGTATATCATACCTTTCATCCTGAAATAACCCTAATTGCCATCCAAACTTAAATCGATGCATATAAACTATACACAGAGATCACTTCATACACAACTCAAATGCAGGCACTTCTATTTAACAGACCGGTCATTTCTCAAGCTTCATCTTTTTTATACCTAGCTCAAAGTTTAGCTCTGCTATGCCCAGTAATGTATCTAAAATTTTTAACTTGGGATTTTAAAGATCATCCGATGGCTAAAAAATGTCTTACTGGAGTCGGGAGGTAAAAATGTGTGGTCGGCCATGTAAGATTCCCCATCCCTATGCCTGCCATCTTTGCTGCTGTTAAAACATAGCCCTACTCAGTGTTTTACAGCGATTAGTTTGTAGCTCAGGTGTCACAGTCCCCAGAAGTAGACAAACAGTGCTTCACAAGCCTGAGATAATTAAAAAAGCCTGAAACTATCAAGTACATAGTTAAAGCAAGCCTCATACTCCAAGGACTGGAAGTTGCACTAGTTTTAGCAGCCAGCATACCTCTAACTGCTAAGTCAAAAGAAGAAGGGTACCTCTCCCTGCCTTCCTTCCTTCCTTCTTACAGAATTGTGTTAGTGGTGATTATTTTAATAATTGACTTCATAGCTCCTTGCCACAAAAATTATAAATGACTGAGAGCCCCACTGCTGCCCACACCCATAATGGTCACTGCCTCCAAGACAACAACATCGGACTGACATTGGTGTTGAAATGATCTATAGAAACAGAACTGACATTTTAATTAGGTTTCAGAGTAAACACTTTTTAGAGGAAAATTGTTATCTTTCACGTCTCATCATAGTCCTCTCTGTTAACTTGACATTCTGGTCTTGTTTGGAATATTTTTCCTAAAGTGCAACAATTGGAAACCAATTTGTTGATTCTCATCTCCTTATGGCTAAATCTTAGATTCTGAATTGCACAGTTCTGAGACACGGAATAATTTCTGGCACTAATCTTCTGGCCCTGGAACTGCGGCGCTGGTACTGCAACATCCATTACAAACCACCTAAATCTACCCCCTGATTCTGAAACACGGAAAAAATTGTCTTGCTGCCTTCAATATTAGCAGGTTTGTTTATGGATTTGGCTTTTGAGGAGCTTACAGAGAACTACAAAGAAAAAGAGAGATTACTGAGGTATGTTACTCACTTAAAGAGTGCAAGGAGACTCTAATTAAGACTCTGGATGTAACAAAGAACATTTGATTTACTTAGTGGCATGTAGTGAGGCTTTATTCTTTCCAACACAAATGATATTTCACTGGGTTCATGGTTACAGTATTACACTCAACAGGGTCTTCGTTAGTAAATGGAAGTAAAATCCACCTATTAATTTCTATGGTTATGACTGGAGCAGCCTAGAGCAATGGTTCTTAAGAGTTTGTGAGAGTTGTGCATTGTTGTCAAATTTCCAAATTCAAAGAGATTAAAATGGATCAATGATGTGCACTGTTTTTACTAAACTTAACGGAAAGCGATACTTAAGTGATATGGATGTATGGACCCTTTCTGATGATCTTGCGTATACCTGCAATCCACAGATCACAGTGTACCGGTCACTGCTCTACATACAGGGGCCTGGTCTTGCAAGAAAGTTTTATTTGAAACAGAAGAATATGAAAAATGCAAAGAAATCAGATCTCAGCCTGTAAAGAGACTTGAAAACTGAGAAAAGACTTGGGAAAACACTGCAGCTAGCTTCACATATTAGACGAAATTAGTAATGTGTAAGTGATAAGGCAACGACTCACCCAAATTAGACAACTAATTTCTTTGAAATAATATGACGGCTAACACGAGAAAGACAAGTTTTCTATGAACCTTGACGAAGGAATCTTGCCCATCTTTGCTCTTTGTTTAGAGGAAAGAGGAAATTGGTAATTTCGGTTTCTGCACAATGGGTTAACTTTTCTTCCAAAGAACAGATACGACTGAGAGCATGAACAAATCTAAGAAGAGTTCAAGTGACTAGCATCTGCTGAGACTAAGACAGCTGAGTAGACTACAGTTTCTGGGTCCCTGTTCTGTCAACTTTCTTTACACACTAAACACAAGCCAATGCATTTGTGGAAAGCACTGGAAGTCTTGAGCCTACATCCATGAGAGCCTGAGAGAAGAAAACTTCTGGTGAGAAAAATAGAAAAATGGTTTTGTATTTGTGCTATTAGAGTGACTTTAGTGACACTTGGTTCTACTTCTAACACACTACAGCATGTTGTCTCAGCACCTGCAGGATTCAGGTCAAAAGCATCGCTGGACAAGTAATAGGCCACCCAGGCACAAGTTGCGTGGTGCAATCATGTAGCACACTGGCTAAGTACATTTGTTTTAAGAATGTAGGAAATATGTAATATGTAGGAAAGGTGTTAAAAAGGACTTGGGCAGGAAGAGTCATATGGACAAGAGGTCTACTACCAATAGCATGAGAATCACTAATAGAATAACAGAAACCACATTATAAAGGAAAATGAGTATAACAGAGTGCAAGTGACTGTCAAAAGGGCAAAACTTTGTATTATATTTAGCAGGGTTGAGAAAGTATAAAAAATGGTTACAGATTTGAAGACAAACTGAGATTGACCCTTTTCAAATTACTGATGAGAAGGAAGATGTGTACCCACCCACTGGCAGAGACCCTTAAGATTCTTTTGAAGACTGTGTTATTAAAGATGTATCAGAATGTGTCAAAACAGTCACAGTGCTAATAAATTTGAGGCAACACAAAGGGCAGAAATTATACTGATTGATTAGGCCTCAGCAACTGAACTTCAGGGTGCAGTGCCAACCTGACCCATGCATGGAAATACCACCACATCATTTCACTTTTTGGGCTTGGCTCTGTATTGTCAGCACTGTCCCTGCCTGAAGAACTGATCAGAAAATACGCAGCTGGAGGAAATGGCACAACCTCCTATTACTGAATAAAGATACGTATGTGACAAATCAAGGTTTGCTTAGCCCCATGTATTTATCTGAAGATCTGGAAGGTGCTTTGGGGAAAATGACAAATCTTTCTGAAGTCTGAGGCTTTGTCATAGCTGATGGCACTCCAGCTGCTTTCCTGTCACTGTCCTGAGCATGGGAAATTTGCCTCTCCAGACATGAAGACGTCATTAAAGAAACAGCAGTTAATGGTTTGGGTGAGAAATTTGGATGAGGGATATGGTAAGTTCACACATTTGCCAGAGTGTACACAGCATTACTGTAGGAGAAAAACTGAAGAATTACTGGTGTCCTAAACCAAGAATCATTACATAGAATAGAGGCTAAGGAAACATTCTGTAACCGGGTTTAATTTACTGTCAAAGAGAAACCAACATAGGAGCATAAAAGTGACAGGAAATTAGGAGTTAGATTCTATTATGGTGGAGAGACTGTCTTTGCTGCCTTGGAAGAAATCACTGGAGAAAAAGAGAAAGCTGGAGTCCACGACTTCATATTAATCCAGGTTTGGTATGGATATGAGCTTATTGTTGGGGTTCTCCAGAGAGGACGATGGGAAAAACAGAACTCAAACTAGCTCTGCTTATGTGAGTCATCTGGACAGAAGATGCGGTGATTTCGTTCCTCTTCTCTAATAAGGAAGGCAAAAATGTTTTTAACACTGAAAATGAATTATTTCAGCAGCTTTTTTCTACTGAGCAGTAAAGTCCCATTCACAGAGAGCTCTATGGCCAAATGAAGCTTTAAGTTAGTTCAAAACTGTCAAATTGTGTTTGACGATATCTTGTCTTTTATCACAGATAAGGGAAATCAAACATTAACTACAGACTGATTCGCTTTAAGGTAAAGTTAAGAGAAAGAAACAGAAAGCAAGTTACAGCTACCTGCAGCTAACTTCGGAAAGCAGTGGCATGCCTGTAACAAGGCCCACTTCAAAGAATGCATAATTTTGAAGAAACATGGTAACATCTCCCTATTTAACTGAAAAGTGTTGAATAGTTTTACACCAAAATATCCTACTGCTAAAATTATTTTGAGTTCTGTCTACTCTACAGGGTGGCCCAACCATCAATTCCATCTGGTTTGCTGTCTTTGCTGTGGGGAAGATGGGAAGAGCTGTTAGTACGTCAAACAGAACAGCTAAGCATCTTCCACTGTGCAGAGGGAAAGGAGAAGAGTCCTAAATACAGAACTTGATCCTCCATACAAAAAAGTTTGGACCATCTTGCTACTCTCATACAGAAAGCAAACAATATTGACTATGCAGCATCCTGAAAATCAATGAAGACTAAAAATCCATCCATCATACCATGATAAACTTCATCATTATGTCTCAGATGCTCAACTATAATCTCCATCAAGAAAAATAGCCTTGACTACTTCATCTGTCAGGAGTAGCCTTTCAGTACCTGAAGTCAGCTTGAATATCAGTGGGAGTGACAGGTGACTATCAGAGGGCTCAATTACACTCAGACGTACAAGTACACATGGCTACCACTGAAGCCAACAAAAGTCATCTCTCCAGGGAGGAGCAGGCTGAAGAGAGGCAGGGGGTCAGATTCTGGTCCTACTGGACTGTACGCAGGGCAAGGAGTAGCCATGATAAAGTGGTTTTACTGTCTTTTAAACTTGGAAACAGCAGGGAACTAGCTGGTTGCTCAGTTTTGCACCTAATTGCTGTTTTTTCTTAAATATGGTTGATTATTGATCCACGGGGTTTTCTGGCAGATACAGCCGGTGAGGCAGAGTGGTCCCTGCCACCAGGGGATCAGGTAGCTGGCCTTCTGACTGCTTTGTGCTGCCAGAAAACCCCAGAGATGCCTATATTAGGGAAAGAATCTGACTCCAGGGATGTGAGCCACGTGAAAATTTTAATATGACAAGGAGAAAATATGAGTTTAATGTACTGAAGCCCAAAGCTTCTGTAAGCTAGTGGATTGCTGAATCAGTTGCTAAACAAAAATCTTCATTTCATTTCACTGATGTTAGTCTACTCCTCTTTTTTATCTGGGTATTTGAGCTTCCTAGGAAGTGCCTGCTTTGTGCTAACAAAAGGCCTATATTCTTTGTCAGGCTTCAGAGGAGACCTAACCCTTTCCTATCTGCTGATCAGAAATCCAATAAAAATCCCTGCATGTTATTCCCAAGATACCACTTTATGGTTCCTATAATATCAAAATAATTTCCCTAGCTTTAAAATGCATAAGCTATCTCCCTATTGACTAAGGCACACTTTGTCACAATTTGGGGTCTGATTACCCCTATATTGTGACTAAGGCAATAAACGTGACATTATTAAAGTGCTGGTACAGTTCTGGAAATGACTTGGTGTTTCCCTATATAATTAGAATGTCAATAGTTACAGCTAGCAGAGTGGATAAGCTGAGACCCATATTCCGGGGTATCTACCTTCTGCAAGTGGAGTGGTTAGAAAAAGAGATAACTTCTGCAGGTAAGTTAATTCATAACCTGTTCCACTGAAGCATCTGAACCCGGCCCTGATTAGAGGTAAGGTACTAACGTAGAGAGACCAGCGGTCTGCTCAGGTACAGCTGTCCTGTTCCACAGGGACTCATCCTCACTTAGCACCTGGCAGACGGAAGTCTGCAAGACTCATGCTATCTCTAAAAACACGAGGCCCAATCTGAGTCTCACTGCCAGTGGAAGGAGTCACACTGACAAGAAGGGGAGTTGGCCCAGGCCTTAAAAATATCACACCTGCTCCTCAGGATAGCCCTGCCTGAGGGTCATTCGTTAAAGCTGCACTGCGGAACGCCTTCTTCACATCTCTCCACTAGTTTCCCAGCTTCCACAGCACACTGTGCAAGATCACCTTTTGCTTGCGATAGTTTAGGCTCAAGAATGCACCTTCTTTACAATGTAAGGAAAGAATTAAAGCACCATAAGCGATTCAGGCCTAAAAGCAAAGTGAGACTTACAGGTACCTGACTTGATAGACTCAGGTTTGCAGCAGCTGACTTTTTCTTGCTGTTGGTACTATTTGCATTGTTCCCAGCACTGCTGTTGGAAGTGCTGCTGGTAGAGTTTTTCCTTTTTCTCCGTTTGGTTGTCGGTTGTCTTGTGGGTTCTGCTGCAATAAATGGGAAGAAGGAAAGCAAATGGCAGATGTTGTAAGGTGTGTACTAAAATGATCCATAAGCAGAAGTGCTGAAATATTTTTTCATCTAGCCTTAAATTCCTATGTTTACTAGTAGTAGTACTAGCAGTAGTAGATTTAACATACAAACCTTAGAATAATACTTGGACACAAACCAATGGACTCTGCTTTCAATTTTGTATAATGGACTGATCAAGTTTATTCTCCCAGCACTATCTATAAAGATATTTGAAAAAATTTTACCAATGGGAGTATCATGATAACTATCACGATGCTCAAAGTGACCGTGTAACTTGCTGAAGGTCACACCGTAAGCAACAGTGCTAAACAGAAATCCAGGTCTTATTCTGATGGAGGGTACAGCTTCAACTGCGCCAGCCAGAGGCAAAGGCTTTTAAAGGTAGCTTTCTGCTGCCATCGATACAGCGTATGAGCAACTACCATTTCAGTTCCTTCTACCTCTGAGTGGGCTTCAGCTTTAAAACTGCCCCTCCCAAGGGAACACGTTAGAGAGTACTGAATGCTATTTCTCTGTCTTCCAAACTCAGACCGAATCAGGACAATTACATAGCTTTGCTTAAATTGGCAAAGAACAGAGGGGCAACTGTACTTCTCAAAATTTGTCCTGGGCACCCATGTGAATAGTCTTAGATACACAAATCTTTAATAATCTGAAAAAAGAGAGAATTATTATTTTGAGGTGTAAGAGGAAGGAGATTAGGTCCAGGCTGGTAAATAACATTATATTAGTCTCAAAGACAATTAATTATGAATTGTAGCTGTAATTTCAGAGTCACAGCAGGAAGCTGAATTACACAAACGATGAATTCTAATGGAGGCAGTAGGCATTTTGCATTCCATCTACACATATTTTTGTACTAAATTATATCCTAGTCATAGTGAAACCATCTGAATGTGCACATCTATAAATCAGTTGGGTCAGACTGAAATCATAAAACATCAGAATCATTTTCAGGCTTACTTTTGGAACAGTGCTAATTCTTATTACTTTCATTTGTAAGCAAATTTGCAGTAAATTTTCCCAGTGTTTCTATATTAATTTAACTATAAAATAAGTAGAATACTGGAAATGAAACATACCTGGTGGGGCTACCATTCTCTGCCATTTTTGAAACAAGCAAGTCTTCAAGCAGTCTCGAGGACTTAGATTGTAAGTTTTATGTCTTGACATCAGTTCCTGCATTGGCTCCAGTATTACACACAACTGGAAGAAAAAGTCAGAACAGAATGATTTCATCCAAGCAAAGACTCAGTTGATGAGTATTTACATAGCTGGAAAGTATATTCTTGGCTTTTTTTTTTACCCTTGCTAACAGAGTATGCCTTGTATAGCTCAGTTTAATCTGCACTGGGATTGCAGGAACAAAAGTCTGAATTGAGAAAAATTTTGCTCACTATTTGCTATTGTCATGCCATTAATTTCAGAGAGTGCAGTCAGTTAGAAGAGACTTAACTGAAAAGTAAAATTACTGAAAAGAAAATTGGTTCTTTTTTACCTCAAACCAGGACAGCTATCTTAAGTATTTAAAAGAAAAATCAGAGAAACTTCAACTGTGGTCTTCCAGACTACAGAGATTTCAGAAGAGTAGAAATTGTTTATGCTTGATTGCCAAAGCTGCAAAGATGAATTAATAAATAATAAAATGCCCATAGAGGGTTATCATTCCCGTATAGCAAAATATACAGTGATCTTCTGACCTGCTGCACTCCACAATGAAGACTTCTCATAAATGAGGGTTGTAAACATGATATTTTATTTTGCTATTGCATGCAAAATAATTCAAATAATTTTGTTCCTTTCTTGTTATGAGGACTATACATTCTCTTCCCATCATACGAATGACATGACCAAGAAAAAAGAGAAGCATTTTATTTTCCTTGTCAGCTTGAACGCTCTATTATGTCGAAGCTGGAGATTTCTGAAAATATGGAATTTCAAGGAAACCTCTTCTTTAAATAGAATCATATATTTTCTATCTGTTCACTTAGTAATTAAAATCACTGTTCACTGCCTTTTGCTCCTGTTCGCACAGCAGATCTAGCATAAAGAACAAAGTGAACTGGTTTCAATTCCCTCCTGTTTATCACCACAGAATCATTTTCAGTCAGTTAAAACTTATGCAAAGCCACAGAAGACTACAGAATTGCACGCATGTTATTGAGGGCTTACTCTATCTTGCAGGATCCTTGTTTTTTTGGTCATCCTACATGAGAAGAAAAAAAATCCAGTCTGACCCCTAGGTTCCTTACCTGGTAACTGAGCACATTTGATAAGGAAATAACTGACATAGAATAAACATGGAGCCTGCATGCCATTTTTAGAGTTACTTTTCAAAGCAGAACTGCATTTAGAAGCAGGGGAAGGTTTGGATTTTTTTAACCAAGAGAAGCAAGGCAACAAGTTGGTCAAATTATCAGAAGTCAGAACGGCAACTGCAGAAAGGCATAACTTAAGCTGAGTCTTGTTATGAGTTATTTACTTAGTTTTTGGAAGTCTTGCTGAAGGACCATCTTGGATTTACTTCAGCTTGCAACATTTTCCTTCCATGTTTTTACAAATATATGAGACATGAGGCAAATTCTTCTCTCTGGGCTGCAGAGCTGACCAGTATTTGCTCCATTCTCCTCATGTGCACCCCACTCTCATTCATATAAACGCACATTCCAAATGTGCAGGGAAATAGCTTAAAGGGAGCTGCCATGAGCACTAAGAGATTAATTCAGCATTTAAATATTATTGTGTATTGGCACTGCTTTTTGATGAGCCTTTCATTAACAGCAGTTAAAACAGAGATAACATAAAGCAGCAGGGAGAATGAAGAGCTTCAGTATGAGGAATTATTTTTTTCCAACTGCAGAAATTGAATCTGCAGTTGCCTCATTGACCTTTTTCTTGCATAGTCTTTTTACATATATTTTTGTAGATAAATATCTGCAAGGTAATTTAATAGACAGAGACCTGCTATCAGATTGTGCACTTTGGGCTCAGATTTTCCTCTGGTTCAAAATTCTACCAAAAATTAAGAGCATCAGGTCCTAAAGTACGTGCAGGATTGAGTTTATGCTGTGAAAGAGGTGTTGTATTTTGAGTTCTTATTCAATTTATTCTAAAACCTGCAGGCACTTGCTCAGGTTTTGCGTGTGTGTGTGTGACAGAGAGAGATTTGTGATCCTAATCGACACCATTGCTTCGGTTCTCAAAAGTGTGGGTTTCTGGCAGGGCTGCCTAAATTGTCTCATTACGAGCAGATACTAACTAGCATGAAAAAGATAGCTGTGATAATTCTCAACAAACTAGTTAGCCTGGGCAAAGCACTACACTCACATAGCTCTACTGCTGCTGGGACTAAACGTATGTAAATATACATGTAGGGTCTTCCAAGATTTCCTTAGGGATGCCTTATTCACGACACATTTACTCCTCTGTATGTATTTATTGTTGGCAACAAAGAGAATGTTTCTTCTTTATCATCTGGCAAAGATGTTTCCTATTGTGCGCTAACCGTAATGCGCACTGAGGAGAACTATGCAGTCCCTGCTGTCTGTAGATATCTTGACTGCTAATCCTGTCTATAATCTCTTTCACTTCACACACAAGATTAAAATGGGATATGGACACAAAACGTAGCAATGCCTGACTGATCTCACACACATGGACTCAATGACAAGTGCCAGGGCCCCTACACTGGGACATGGAATGGTCTCATCTTCTGGATATTTGGGAGCTGTACGGACTCACGTGAATTCCTCTTCTGGTTTTGGGGAAATCACAACCCTTTTCTCCTTCTAAAGTCTGTGAATTGTAAGGTCAGCTTTGGATGCCTGAGTAATAGGAGGGCATTGCACTCTATAATGACAAGTCCATTTTAAATGCATCTAGCTCATGTGAATCGGGCACAAATGTAAACCGAACTGGATTAACAATGATTGATATTAAATCTCACAGTCTTTTTCAGTGACCTTTGAAACCTACTTGAAATTTGAAGTGACTCAAAACCAAATCCCTGAATGAGGGAAAGACAGTGGTCCAATTATCTTAAGACCGAGCAACCTGTCAGGGACAATCAGTAGCTTGTTTTTTGCAAAAAGCTAGATTAAAAACGTGGGGACAAGAAGCATTTAAGAGCTAGGTTGGGCAAAACCACCTGCCGTCTTTAACTGGTAGTGAGCAGGGTAACTGGCAGGCTGGTTTGACTGCACCATTTTACAAAGTGACTTCTTAAAACAAAGCTGACGAAATGTTTTACATACTCCTACGTTCATTGGATATAGAAGCCTGAGGCTTAGACTGCCTATTCCCCACAGATCACCTAATCTCACTCCGTGAGATTCCTTTTCAAAACATCTATTTTAACATTTTTTCAAGGATTGGATAATATTAAAATGTACAAGTCTTTACTGTAGTACTATAGTAATAATATTTGGAACACCAACAAAACCGATCTCTTCTATATGCATTTTCTGCACAGCTCATAATCAGTCACCCAGGAAAACACCCTAAGGACCTAAAGACTTTAGTACAGTGACAATATATGATCACAGAAATAATATCTACATTTCTAGGGACCGATAACCTTTAATGGCAACGCTTGACAAGACACAGATATTTCCAAGTTCCACATTTAGAACAGAAAAGGTGGGACCCATTGGCCTGCACATAGGTGTGCAATGCCAGCTGAAATGCCCTAGGTTATGCTGGATCTGATCCATCTGATCTCTCTTGCTGTCCCAGAACGACACAAGGCTCCATGTGGATGTTTCAGGCAGTAGAAGGTGTCTGAAGTGTGGGGGCAACTGAATGTAGCCCAAAGTTAAAAGAAAAATTATGCTTCTTTTAGCTTTTAAAACATATTTGGAAGAATGTGTATCATAATAGATTATATTTCCCTCTGCAGTACTAAAACATACTGAAAGAACTCCACATGATGCTTAGTAATCCAATATTATTAAATTAGTTACCAGTCATGTTTTCTTATTTGAACTCATCACAACAATGTCTGACCATTACTGCGGAACCATTGCTGTTTCACTGTGGATAGCTGTGAGCTGGCTCCAGCGCTAGAGAGGAAGACAGCGCTTTACAGTGAGAGAAGTCATTGATATGAAAAGTTTATATTTGTGGGTGCCTGGCACACACTGGGACACATGCGTGCAGTTTGGTGCTGTACAGAGTCTCAGTGATTTTGCTAGAGTTCCATATGGATCCTATGGACCATCCATCAATTACAGGGCTTGGATGCAACTTGAGAAAATGGTAATGTTATACCCTTGGGGCTCACCAAAGTGAAAGTAGGGAACATAATAAAGAACATGTTTTTTTGCATTAGTAAAACACATCTGGAAGGATTTGATTTATTTTATTTTTTTAGTGACTTTCTTTTAGAGGAGAAGACTAGCATTTATAGGTTTCAAAAAACTGCGTGTTTTAAGAAGGAAGTTATATGAGGAGATACTGGAGACACTGCAGACAGGAGTTAGAGGGTTCTGAGAATACAGATCCACACATAATTTCCTGTAATACTTCAGTTATCAGCAGAGCCAAAATCGGCCTTCATAGGTAAGGGGTCAGATTCAGCTCTGAGATCACTCCAATCACACCAAGAAGGGTTTTAGCCTTACGATTTTTGTTCTAACGCTGGGTTTCTATTCTATTCTGAGAATACATGCCAATTCTGGTAGCAGTGAAGTTTAGCGGGAAGACCAATGTAAAAGCTCGCTTTTACCTTACTTTTGCATACCATAAGCTTATGTATTCTATTGCTCATTTAATTAGCAGTTACCCTCTTCAGTGAAACCTCTTGTCTCCATGAGAGTTTTTGCATTTCCAGTAGCGAAGGCTTGTTACGCTGTTGAAGACGTAGCGGTCCTGCCGGCTGTGAGCTGCAGGTGGCAGAGCTAGCCCGGCTAACAGTCTTCCCCTGCTTACATGCTAGGAGCACAAAAGAACTGCAGCCTTTCAGTCTTTCAATGCCTTTTGCATTTTAAAGAGAATTCAGTGGGACTCAAGTCTTGCAGGACTTAGATGGTAAGACTGACATAATCACCAAGGCAGTTTCTTTAAAGCAGGAAACATATCTGGTCAGTAAGTGCTGGGCAGCTAATGAGTCCCAAAGTCTATCAAAAGAAGCAAGTTTTGAGAAGCGTCTCTTCCTGTGGTTACCAGTTTTGTCTGTATAAACAAAAGTTTCACTAACCACAATTAAAAAAAAAAATTGAATTACTCAAATTTTCATGTAGACGACACTTAAAAATGTTAATGTATGATGAGACAACATCAGTTTGTCTGAAGGAACCTGACGAGAGTCTTCCTCAAAGCTTTACTAAAATTTAGTTTTAACTCTTTGATGCTTGAAACTTCTCCTGGTTGAATGCCTGTATTAATCACTTGCAAACGATAGGAACTGTTGCATAGTCAGAGCTCACAGAGATTTACAACCCTTCCTAAAAGTGACAAAAAACATTTGAATGGGAGTATTAGTCACTGTCTAATGTTCAGGTAGGACGTTGACAGTGAAGGTATAGCTGGAATACACTACGCAGCCTTGAAGGGGTTCAGTGCTTTCTTTTAGAGCTCATTTTTTATCCTCCACAAGGATTCTGAGTTATTAACTAACAAATCTGAACACAGTGACTGCTGAAATGCAGTCTTCCCTCTGCATACCCTGTATGTGATGTAGAGAGAACGGCTCCAGTTAACACTGCCGGTGAAATTCTGGCCCCAGTGCATTTCCCTGTGAAAGGTCCCATTGACTTCAGTGGGGTGGGATTTCTGAAAAGAACTGAAATGTCTCTGCACGTTGTTTTATGGACATCCACAAATAGGTATTTCCAGAGGTCCGTGATACGTTACTGATACATCTGTGACGAGGAAGGGGACACATGATGGCTATTTTTCTCAGCCCCTGTGGAAGAGCTGTACCTGAAAGTCTGACTTCCAGGAGTGGTGTCGAAGCCCTGTACAAGGGCTCTGCGCTCCCAGCAGTGTGGCACTGAAACAGTAATGCTTTGCTGCAGTTCTCAATACGGTTCATTCTTTGGTGTTAGAAATAGGGAAGGCTTATAGCTGAGCTTAAATTTCTCAGCTTGTGCTTGTTTTTCAAAATTAATGTAAGTATCATTCCTCTGCAGAACAGAGGGAGGAATGAAAATTTCCTAGGAACATATTGCTGCTTCTTTCACTGGCCGGCTTGCAATTCACTGCTCAAAATAGCTTGTGTTTTTTAAGAATCACATGTGAATACAGAACATTTTCATCTTAAAACCCGTCTTTGTTTTCCATTAAAAACACAGAGATATAAATGAGAAATGTTTTGGGTTTTTTATGAACCAAAAGAAATGAGGGTTTTTTTTTTACATACTTGTTTTTCTGGAGGGGATTGCTTTTGCTTTGTTCTAAGCTCTTGCCCAGTATGTCAAGTCAAATATAAGTCTCTTCCATCAGTGCATTTCAGTGGATCAACTATATCCATGCTCCTTCCCTGCGTGATAAACTTTAAGCCAAAATAAGTGGTTTTGAGCTTCCCATCATTCAACATACTACCTGCTTTCACTTTTTGAAGAGCCACTGTACGCTCCTGCTGAGATGTGGACACTAATAAGAAATGTTCATTGTACATCCTGTGTAATAAATACATGGAATAAGTAAATGATCAGTTTTGAATTTTTGCAGTACTTAGTGTAGCAAGCAGCAAATTCAGTAACCATTTTGATTTAAATTATAAAAGTAGTTATTTTAACCTGACTATTCAAAATCCAGTCTGCACAAGCCTATTTATTTTAGTGAAACCTTAGATGATCTTTGGGACAGAATGAAAAGGCAGCTTTTAACCCCAACAGCTTAAGTAGTCCAATACCATAGAGTAATCCCTGAGTTGTTTACCGTGACTACTGTTCTCTCCGTATTTCCAATTCCTTCTTTGCCAAAGATTTTTAAATTGGCAGTGTAAAAGCAGATTGAAGTCCTTGGTTTTGCTACAGAGTTAGGGAACAATATGAGCTTTTGGTATCCAGAAGGAGGTGGGAAACTGCTTGGAAAAATGATACAGGCACATTTACTGTATTTACTCCTAAATTAAATACATTTGCTTTAAACAGATAGTAATGAAAAAGTTTAAAAACCATCACTGAAATTTCTTTCTTTAGGCCTTGACTTAAAATCTCATTGAGATGAATGTCATCACACCTCTCAAAGAAATTGTTTTAGACTAGTTCAGGGCTCAGCAAGACAGCGCTGCATCAGCTTGAACTTGGCTCATATTTTAAGTATGTCTCCAAAACCATATGGAGTGGATATTTTGTGTTAGCTTTAAAAAATGCAGAAACTCATTCTGCAGCACAATACCATAGCAAGAGCAGATTCTGGGACAAATTCCATAACCTGAGATTTACTGGGTCTGGGATATACTTAATAGCCATCACTCCACACTGGAGAAGGTTCCATGTTTTGTGGACTACTCACCATGCTGACTCAAAAAATACTTATACTTGCAATCACCTAAGAAGTTAGGAATTAGAATTTCCAGCTTAACACTTGCAATATTAATGATCATTAGCATCTACAGCTTATTATTTATTATTTATACAATGCCAGAGATATACATGGGTATTTTACAAACTACTGAGCCCCTCGTTCTGGAGAGATTCCTATCTCAACTAGATAAGAGGGAAAATACTAAGCCAGGAGTAATTTGGCAACAGTGAAGTGTGCACATGAAAACAACAATTTCATGTAGCTATCTACAAATCCCTTGAGGACTACTGATATATATTTAAATGGTTCTCACGTGTTGTCACTTGAAAATATGGCTGTTTTGCTATGCAGATTGCCTGCCGCACATTAGGCAAAATGTCATTCATTTCATTGATAATTTGGTTATTTAGGAAACAATATAAGATCAATTCTGCCACAAGGCTCCTGGAATTCACTATTTCTTTCCTGTGTGTTGCCAACCCTGCAAGACGCAGTGGGATGACATGCAACTACTGAAGCTCCATGCTGGATTCACTAGTAAATACTCAGCACTCCGTAATGTTTATTCATCCTATGCTCTGCCCTGAATGCCAGTCTAGGACTCTCCAGTTTCTCACTAACACCCAGAGGTAGCAAATGATTTCTCAATAATGCAGTATTCAGCTGCTCAATTGCTCCCAAGCTACATAGCTCATCATGTTTTTACACTGCTCTGTATCTGCAGCCATTTCAATTCCCAGCAACAGTGAGAATGGAAAGAAGCAGCATTCATTTCAGGTAAGGCTAAGCTTAAAAAAAATACTTTTTTCCAGGCAAATACAATGACAGGGTAGGAAACAGAAACAGTTCTTAACACAGCACAGCTATCACCAGCACTCCAGGTAATTCTTGTTAGTGTGTTGGACCCCAATTTAATTTCTTTCTCTCTCTCCTTCCCTCTTTTTTTTTTTTTTTTTTAACATATCAGCTAGCTAACAGCTTCCACCAGTGCCCTCTCCTCCACGCACTCTGGAGCAACACAGGTGATTACAGAAACTTTGCTAGCTCTTGTGGCCATTAATTCTGCTCTTTCATGTGGTGGCATCAGTGACAGCGTCAAACCCATTTGCCTGGTCTGCAAGGAACCCCACCTCCTTTACAATTCAGAAAGCTTCTCCCTCCTTCCCTGCATCCCACATGGGACTTCAGGTTCCTCACTCCCTGCAGTGTGCTCATACTACCAAAAGGTCTCCAGGTTCAACACTTCTGTAACCAGAAGAGCATTCCTGTAAACATCCTTGTTCTAGCAGAACTGTTGCTGCAATGCTTTGCAGACAGCTGAGCATGCTCTCCCCTGAGGAGAACCTCATTTGAGGGCCTCCTTAGCATTCATATTGTACCAAACTAAGCATTTCTTATGCTGCACATGAGCAGTCTTAGTGACATCTTCCGTTTATATGTAATGACTGGTGTGAAGCACCTTCGAGATGCCATGTAATGAATGCTGAACTGGACAGATGTGCTCTCCTTTTCCCATCTGAGGGGAAGCACTCATGCTGGAGCTGCATTTGTGGAGACGAGTTTGACATCTGCCTTATTTAGTTATCACTTTGGCAGTACGCTCATCATTACAGCATGTGCTGGAATGAATTCTGTTTCACAATACTCCTAAGCATTAAAAAAATGTTTTAGGCCTCCCAGTCATTGCTGTAACTATTTGATAACCCTCTCCCCTCAGACTTTTTGAAAAAGTAGCTCTTTTTACTTTCCTTGTGCTTTTCCTTAATCTTTCTTTTTAGATCTATAGTTTATGGGTTTAGAAAGGAGCTCTATTGTTGTATTTTTGCTTCTCTCTTTGAAGTTTTAATACTGTTTTTTAATAGATTTATATTTTTTTGGACTCTTTGCAAGAACTTTGCAACTTTAAATTATTCACTTTTCCTCTCATTACCCAGCCATTAAAAGAATGTCCTTTCAGTAAATGCTCTTTTTCCTACTCACCCTCTGTACAATGGGGAGATGTTTTGAAAAACTCTTCCTTCAACAGCATCACACAAGCCTTATGAGCTTTTAATATTGTTTGCACCAGCTGGGCTCATGCCTTTTCCTATTTCCTACACCAAAGTGAACAGTGAATGTTATCTTGTTCCTTGCCTTTTCCCCTGATGACAAATCAGGCAAAGTAAGGCAGTTGGTTTCAATAATACAAGCAGATATTCCTGGAATACCAATGGCAGAGGCAGACTGCATCCAGTTGCTGTATGTATTTTCAGCTAATGAACACAAGAGGACTTGCAGGAGAAGTCTCATCTTCCTCCTTCTGGGCTCAGTTCTGAAGGCTGTGAAAACACAGAATCTGAATAATTCACTATCTAACTCTTCCTTATGGACCTCCTGGTGCAATCTGGCCTCATCCAAAGTATATAGATTGATGTTTTCTGCAATGGGGTCGACCTGCTTGAGCCTTCTTGAGCAGAGATCCTAACTGCAGAAAAGGATCAATACATCACATCACAAGCCTGTATCATAATGAAAAGTCTTGTACAGCCCATCATATTGTGTGATTCTTCTCTCACAACTATCTGTATATTCAATGATCAATAGGCAAGATTTGTGTCTCACACATCTCAGATAAGAATTAAGCTCTTAAATGATTTTGAGAGACCATAAAATTTATCTTTGTAATTTAATTTAACATTAGTGTTAAATTATATTGCAAAGTGCATCATGTTGACTGCATGATATGATCCTTTATACTGCACTTGGTATTGTGCTGAGTATCAGTTTCAGAGAGCTTGTCAGGACAAAATTAAATTTTAATGTAAATCGGAACAGATTCATTGATTTCAGCCTATACTGGATTTGGATGAAGTTCCACCATTATGTGGGGCTTAAGGCTGGTCTGTAGTAATTAAGAGGAGGAACTAAGCGCTTTGGACCACATATTTTTTACTTGAGCCTCGTCCTGTGAACTAATCTCTCCTTTTTTACATCCAATTATAGGTTAAGAATTGACACAGAAACCCAATAGCTGTTGTTTTACCTCACTGTGTTTTGGTGGCCTGGTGCAAAGCACATGACATTTGAAAGCTTTCTTAATTTTGTTTTCTCTAGATAGTTCAAAAATCATACAGCTGACAATTTATTCTCATTTCATTATTATTGGCTCTGCTCCTAACACAATCACCAATTTTATTTCTTACACAGCACCAAGTTAAGAACAAAACAAGGGTGACTTCGGAGGCTGTTGTGCACTTCAACCGAGGTTCGTTCCTGTCTTATTCTTTGCCAAGTGCAGATATTTAATAATCAGAATTCCTTAATAATCCGCCATCACAGCCAGTCCAAACAGTATCTTTAGGAAACAGCATCGGAAAGGTCTATTTCCCTGTTTGCCTTCTCCCATCACTATCACGTGTGATGTTGCTGCATGACATTTCCTTCCTCTCTGTTTCTCCAAAGGCAAACAAGCTACTATTCAGCAGTTCTGAGTCAAATCCTAACACCTGATATTTCTGATATGCAAACTGTTAGCTTTTTCTATTTGTGCAACAATGAGACCTTATCAGTTTTGCCGCTTTTCATTTTGACTATGAAATGCATCCACTATCACTCTTCACCTGTGTCCCTGGCAGCTCCCTTAGGTTCAGATGGAATCCGGTATGTTGTTTGTCTTGTTCAAACTATTGCTGATCCAAAACAAATCACAGCATTATAAAAAAGATCAAGAGTGTAGGGACTGCATTTGAATGCTGACAATTTTTACTGTGCAGCTGTATTACAACTTGGAAATAAGTTTAGGAATGTTTTCAAGGTGAAGTGGTCTAGAGACAGCAAATGCTGCCTTAAAGATACTGAAAGCAGAACAGTAGTAGAGGCTATGACTGGCCAAAATACAAGTCCAAAAAATTTATTGGTGTGTTTGAAGTTTTAGTTTAGCGTATAATTTTTGAGGTTACTTCAAAATATGTGCCACAGATGAAGACATTCTTTATACTGAAAAACAAAACATCACATTTGCCTTTGATTTTACAAATTCACTTTTGTATGTTGCACTATTTTCAGGTTTCCTTGTACAAGAAATCAGCTTTTCTTCATACACTAGATACACATGAAGATTCATACATACTGAGGCAATACCACAACTATGATTCATCCTTCAGACTAACGCGTACGTAGCAACTCTAATCTTATTTACAAGCATGCAAAAAGAAAGCTTTTTCCAGAGTATAAGCAGCTAGCTCTTCTGTGTCATGAATCTCTTCCCCTGTCCATATAAAATCCTCTTGTTTCTATACTGCAGCTCAAGCACAAATGCAGTGTTTTTCACATAACCAGTTCTATTTTTAGCCTGAATTGTAGGAAGTCTGCAGCATTAATAAATGGAAGAGAAGTACAGAACTACACCGCATGGTAATGTGCCAATGCAAAAGCTAGCTTGGCCTTTAGCCAATGAACTGTGGTTAGATGTTAGAGCAATGAAAGTAAAAACACCACTTATAATGGAATGATTAATAAGCTGACAAACTTCCATGCATTTATTTCATACTTTTTGAATACCAACCTTATTAATACCAACATATTCTCTATGTTATTAGTGATATCTCTCAGCCTGAAGCAGAGAGAGAGAGATATATGTATATACATTTTTATATATGCAATTGAGGTTTGCTTAATTCTATATTCAAACAGAAAGGAACAATATAAGAAGCAGATGATACTTCACAGTGCAGAGCTTGACATAGGACAAAAGGAATAAAGAAGGAGCTTTTCTTTATAAACTAATAAAGCAACTCCACTAGACACTAAACCCATTGTTTCACGGTTTTCTCTCCTATTGACTCTGCAATTCCCTCATTTTGTACCAAAATTATGAAAGCAAAAATCTTCCAGAGCCGTTAAACAGAGGACAAAAGTTCACAGTTCTTACAGGGACACAGTCTCTTCTGTAATCTCTCCACTTCTCGCCCAATCCACAAAACTTGTCCCAGCACTGTTACACTGCGGACAGATGGATGTTTACATAAAAGACCTTGTGCCTCAATAAAATTCCATTTTTGGGTTATATAAAAACAGCAATTACTGGAAAATGGAACTTTTTAATTAAACGTATTCGAAGAAAGTAGGGATTAATGACTTTAAAGTAGAGGGTATTTAATGCTTGCACTCATAGATCATCCACTAGTGAAGCTGTATTATCACCATCAAGCAACAATGCTTTTAAGTATTGATAGCGTGTGCCTTAATAATGCTTAAACTGTTTTCATAACAATTAGTAACACAACTAATATATACTATAACTATTATTAAAATAATTTTTTAATAAACTTAATTCACAGCAGCATCCTCAAAATAAATAAGGATACACTTTGGATCAGGTTAGTTGTCCCTTAGCCCAGGGAATTGCGGACAAGCTGCATTTTGAATCTTTTTAGTAATACTGATGTAGTTGGGTATGGTTCCTGATAATGGCCCCCAAAAATGTAATAACTGCCCATATGATTCTCTGATTTGTAGGTAGGAAGGAAATTATTACTTTGTGCTTCAATTAAATACAGGCAATAAAACATAGGCAAAATTATTTACTGGTTCTGAAATTGTGCTTGCACAGATCAGAGCCTGGGTCGTGCTTATCTTAAAAACCGAGCTCTAACTCTGTTCTTCACATGGATCAAATACTATATGGTGAGTACAGAAACCCACACACAAAAGTCAAAAGAGAGAAAAAGAAAACACCAACGTTAGGTTTGTTTTTCTGTTAAGAATTCTATGCGGGTACAGCAAATCAATACTTTTCCTCTGACTGTACACAGTGTACTCGAGCTGTTCTGTCAGGAACATAAAAAAAACAGAGATGGGATTCAAGGTGGGTGGATCTGAAAGTCAGGTGGAGGTATAACACACCGGCGCACGTGGCCCCTGCTTCACAGAACGACTGCTTCTCGCAGCACCGTGGGGGCATCATGTGTGGCAATGGCACTGCCTTACACCACCCGGTCACACAGATGCTCATTGGTCTGTCAGTGCTGCGGAGGTAGTCCCCAGGGAAACACATCTAATGTCCCCCCCCGAGAGGGAAAAGTGCCACAACATGGCTGCTGCAGCCAAATGGGGACAGTCCAGCCTCTTCCCACCCGCCCCGCACTGCAGAATAGCATAGACCAAAAGATGGAGAAGTACCAACCAAACTGACAGTTGCTACGCACTTAAAAAAATCAGATTGCCCAATCTGCCTGGTATCTTAATAAATTACATACCGGATCATTCAACTGCTTTACAACACATGATGCTGTAGCTCAGCTTGACCTCCCCTGCACTAATCTGTGACGTGAAATGACGAAGACCCATGCTCCCTCTTTCCCCATGTATGTAAAGAAGTGAGCTAAAAAGCCATTAGGAAAAAACAATCTTCTTAACCCTTTCCCTGTTTCTGTTTTTCCCTCCCCGGTCTTTTAGAAGCCCGCCCGGCGCTAGTTTCTGAGATGCACCAGCATCATCACACGCTACTTGGTGTGGCTGCTGTCAGGTCTCGGTGTGTGTGCTGAATTTCTGGGTTAGTTGTACAGGTGAAATGGAAAAAGGAGAGAGCAATAACACACAATTGTTTCACAAAAAGAAACCTTTCAATGGTTGTCAAATTACTTAATCCACAGACTACTTAGATGAATAACTGAGCTGCCAGCTGAAAAGGAAATGTATTTTCTGGGAAGTCTTTCAAATGTATCCATTCATTTGAAGTTCTCAATAATAGCAATATTGAAAAAGGTCTTCTGTGCATGTATCAGTGCTACCAACTGCACTGCAGCATTGCTCTCAATGCCGTTAACTGTGCGACTAAGGTTGTGCTTCAGCAGCACAGCAACCCTGGTGTTAAAGCTCCTGGGTACCAGTGATGCAGAGAGCCGTGTTTGCAGAAATTAATTTGACCAGTTCAAATTCTTTCAAAAATATTTGACAGATTACTTTTGTATCAGCATACTTCACGCCCTACACGGAATCTTCTGCCAGTTCCCTTCCAGCATCAGATCACGTATTGCCCAGCACAAAGAGCAAAGTCAGCCTAAATTCCATAACGGATGCTCTGTTAATGTAACAGAAGTGTAATTTTTCTCCCATCTGATCCAGGATAAGTTTATATGGCTGGGTGATCCAGTGCACGAGGATCCATTACTAATGGGTAGGGAACCACAGACTTATGGGTACATTTGTGCTCCCAGATAAAATGGGTGAGGGCCATTCTCCAGCCTTCAGGGCGTGTGACAGAGCAGCTCACGTGCACACAGCTAAACTCTGCCTGCTGCCAGCGGAGGGTTGCCCCAGTCGCACCTCTTACTGGAAACCATCCCTCGCCCATGCTGCTCTGAGAACGGTACCAAGACACAGTCTGGGACAGAGTGAGGTTGCATGGAATAAATTGTCTGACAAAACGTGCTAACAGCTCACCTGGGTGGATATTTATATGCCAGCTCTCAACTCGGTGCCATAGCTCTGTATGGTTTACTAGTAGAAATGCAGACAGCAAGACTTATGCCAAGAACATCATCTACCTAATAACAGATACAGGTCTGGTGACTAGGATGTCCTATTTGTTTCCCATGGTGAAGAGGCACCGGACTAATTGGACAGTTTCTGGATCGGAAGGCTGAAATTGTTGATCGCTTGCAGACAGCACTGTCCATACATTTCTGATGCATACAGACAGTATACAGTGGTCCTGGTGCTGCTGGGGTCAGTCCAGCTGTTATTTCTGGAGTGGCCACAATGTCCCCAGAAGCTCACAAGATATGGTGTCTGTCTCTGGAAACTCTGACCACAACAATAATTATGATTTGGCTTTCTATACTTTATTTATAATAAAATATTTACAATTTACATCTTCTTATGTGAGCAAGGCAATGTGAATTTTACTTCTGGCACAGGATTTGGGTAATTTTGCCTATGCTAACACATCAGTTTTCTTTAGGCAGTTCAGTGCTTTTAGAGAGCAAGGACAGATTTTGAACTTTTGTGCCAGTGTGATCACAGTAATGTATCCTCTATCTTGAAAACAGCTTTTTAATGTGTTCCAGCCAGGACTGAAAATATCACACAAGTCACAGAACAATCGTCAAATTCTCATTATCACCACTAGTGTCAGGAGAAGTCAGTTTTATGGGGAAGGAGTTACTGAGACCTTAAGATTCCTGTGGTGTTTTCTTTTTTTTTTTTTTTTTTTCNACCTTCCAATGGTTCCCTGAACTACTCTATGTCCCATCTATATAATAAGAAAACTAATAATTCCATAATTCAAAATGGGTACTGTGAGGATACTTTCTGCTCTTGCCAAACACCAGTTATGTCTCAGTGAAATGGAAGCTACTGGGCTCGGTTTGGCAGTAATTCAGTAAAATGTAACAGCCTATGATACACACAAAGCCTGACTGGAATCTCTGCTGGAGAATACATCCTTTAACACCATCTATCTATGAATCAACGATGCTTTTATCAGTAATTTTGAGGTGTTCCAATACTATAAAAACTGAAAATTAAACTATCTAAACAGTTACTACTTTTTACTGTATTTGTTTAAGGGACTTCTTAATTTTTACAGTCACGTTCCAAAATATTGTCCTATTCAACACCAGAGGAAAGGACATAGAAAATTATCTCCATCTTTTTTTTTCCTGTAGCTAAACCAGAATTTTTCAGTTCTTTAAAGATGGGACAGTATCTGCAGTTCTTGTGTGCCATCTCATAGAGGAAGCCATTTATCACCAAGTTAAAATTCTGTGCAAATGCCTTTTGACTTCCACAGCCATTATCTTTTGTGGCACAGATTGTTAAGTGTAATTATTACCAATTAAATCAGTAATAATTCAATTACGTTTCTTATAGCAATTTATATTACAAGGGAAAAACTGTAACTTCCAATATTTAAGCAGTCTTAATGAAGAGAAATAAACACATATTTTCAGTGGTTAAAATGGGTTGGTATATGCTAATACACCATATGACACTTCAGAGACATGCACCAGCACTTCCCAGACTACTGGAATACAGGGATCTTTTTTCCCTATATTACTGTTCCTATGTTTGGCAATGAATAAATCCAATATCATCTTTTGGCTAATACGCATATTTCTCAATAATAACTGAGCAACTGAGTTTCTCAGCTTTTGATCATCTTTTACAGGAAAGCATCCGCAGTAGCGTTATTGATCCAAAGATCAGCTGAAAGGATCCAAATGCCTGTCACCAGCTCTGATCAACTCAACAGATTCTTAGTAAACAGCTGCATTGTCTAAACCATCTAAAACACAATCAGTCAGTGGCCGTATCCTGGCGACTCTGTCCAAGCCCAAACTTTGCATGTACTCACCGACAGCATCCAAGCATGTTTGAAAAAACTGTGCTTCTTATTCTCTGCATGATAATTTCCACACTTGTGTTTCCTATAGTTAAATAGCAATTCCTGAGTCTGAACTAGATAAGAGATAATATTAAGCTCCACAACCCTCCCCACTCTTAAAAATGGTAAATGAAAAATATCAAATCTCTAAGGTCTATGAAATGACATCATTCTTCCTTCCCTCTCCTGGCTGCAGACTTGTAAGCACCCAGATTTTTGTTTTCATAGCTTTCTGAAACAATTGTCTTTTTCCAACTGTATTTCAACACACAGTCCCATGTGTCTACTATCCTTTCCCCTTCTGAAACTTGGTTCAGCAGATGGTGCAAATGAACTGGCATATACAGTATTTGCTTAATCCTATGCTCCTTTGAATTGCTGTTTTGAGACTAATGCAGCTACTTTATTGTTGTGAATTGTCTGCATTATGTCTTTGCCTATGTTGTTTGATTTATCCTTTTCCTCCCGAGTGGGTTCATTCTGGGAGTTGATGATGAAGAATTGTACAGCTTGGAGAGCCCTTTAGTTAGCTCCAACGAAAGGTGGAAACTCCTGCTAAGAAATTTCCTGAAGTCTAAGAGATGACACAAGGCATAAAGCACAGCCAGAGCTAGAGATTTCCAATCATTAAAAATATTCTGAGATTGAATGGGAGAAGTATGAGATCATTACAGCATGAGTCAATTGATCAAGACATGAGGATAAATTAGTCTGCACTGATCAGCAAAGCTTTAGCAGGAATATGCTCTTTCAGAACCCTTGTTTTTCAGGTTTTAACTAGTTTTGCAGACTGCAAAAGAACCCTAGACTCAGTGTTCTGGAAAGCAATATGGTATGCGCACCAAAAGTGATCATTTATGGTATGGAGAACATGAAAAATGCTGGCGATATTTTTATATTCACGAGGTATGCCCCAGTTTCCCCAACCCTTCAGTAATCTGTGGCTAAGTGGAGAAATGAGCTAAACTCTTCTTTTGTTGAGAAGCAAGAAGACTGCAAGTATTTGTATCTGTATAACCTGTGATTGAATGACCCATCAAATACTGAATAAGCTGCTACTTAGGAAAAATCTTGTTTCAGACACGTTAGTACTAACTGACTTCTCTCCCTTCTCCCCCTCTCCCAGAAAGCAAGGCCAGAAGAAATCATGTGGAGGCTTTAGGGAGGGACAGGATCCAAAGGACACTACACTAAGGCTGCTGTTTCTTTGGTGGCAATGCCAGCTTAAGCAGCACTGTGCTGTCCCCACTGCTGTGCGAGCCCAGCCATTTGTGTGGCTGTACAGCTAACCAACTGGGGAACAGATCTGTCAAAAAAATAACCAAGGAAATAGGCAGCATGTGGGCAGAAATGTGTGGCTGAAACTGGTGATGTGGGACAAATGCTGCTTCAGAAACTGGTACAGACGGCCAATAAATGTGTAGGTTTCTGAAAGCAATTGGAGATTTTCTGCTTGGTGATAGACAAAGGCATTTTTAGGACTGTGTTCTGAGCCAGATCCTTGCTGGCTTGTTTAAGGAAAGCTATCTTACTTTAGCTCTAATTATTGCTGATTATCTCAGCTCCCCAGAAAGGGTCATTCTGGAGCAGAGACTGATGGTACTGTGGAGGCTTGTGGCTCTCAGGTCCAGACTCAGAAGAGCTCTAGGGAATCACCCTTACTCCACTACAGCTGGGCTGCATAAGTATGATGACATTACAGCTGGGAACCAAATCTCTTTGGCCAGAAGTCAGGATAGATGACAACAGAGAAAAATACATTTAGTTCTATATTGCATTTACATTTCTTTTTATCTGTGTATGACTCTTTTAGTTTTCCCAGTAGCCAAGTATGGTGAAGAGAAGAAAGTGTTTTTTAGAAGAATCATTTTCCTGATGGAATTCCTAAGAATGATCACTTATCTGGCAGACTGAGCTAGAGCAGGTTTTCTTCTTATTGTGATAAAAGCTGCCCCCTGATCCTGGCAGAGTAGCAGCACTAGGAATTCACCTTCTTCCAGAGTTGGGTATTATGCACCATGTAAAGTATTAGGGACATGTAAACACAGCATGGATGTTCAGCCATTTAAGATTCAAGAGTCTGTGTCAAATATTCCCTGAGCCTTTATACTCTACAACCTCGTATTCTGTCTGATCCAGAGTTTAACACACCTCTGGGTTCATGCCAGGATCGGAAGAGGCTGCATGTGGGCACAGATAAAGTTAAATCTTTACTTTCCATGGTTTTACTTTCCATGGTTTTACTTTCCATGCTGATCAGTTTTAACCCTCAGGTCTCCCCCATACGTATTTGTTTAGTGCCAAGAAGGCAAGTTGAAACGGGCTGGCCACAGGAGGAGCATGGACATAGCTGAGGATGCATAAGTTCCTCTCCCAATCACTGGGTTTTACTGCATGCCCAATGCTGCATCCACTCTGAGGAGGATCAAACCCCTACGCCAACACCGCTGACACCAGTGGACTAACAGGTTTGCATAGCTCCCTGTGTCTGGCAAAGGAAAGCCCATCTTCTGGGCATGACCATGTCAAAAGATCATTTGGGGAGGGATTCCTGGAATCGTCCCTCGTGCAGAAAGGTCAGCTTGTGTCTGGCTGGCAGGGCAGGAAGCACCCAGTGGACTGTCAGTTCCGTTGAGTAATGGGAGCAGCAGGCAGGGCCACATTGTGCTGCTTCACCCTGCCGGCACAGCAGGGCCCTTAGCCAGGAAAACTGCTGTGTGTTTGTTATGAGATGTGCAAGAGGTCTAAATCAAACATTCAGGGAAGAATCTAAGTCACGAATGCTCCCTATCATTTTATGTGGGGACATCAAGCAACACTTTCTGCTGCTCACAGAAGAAAAAATATATAGAAACTCTGTCACGGTCTCTAGATAAGACTTTGAGCCACCTAAGAGCCGGGCAGCAAAGAGCAGCACTTTTTTTTTCCCCTTCTTATTGACTATAAAATAGCCCAAGGTCACCAATAAGCAAAATGAAGGCTCAAAATATCAACTCCATGTGCAGGCTTGAAACAAAAGTTAAAATTATATCAAATCAACAATAACTCATTCCCATGGTGTTCCACCTGCCCTCATTAGGTTATACAGAACAAATGTCAAAGAGATAACATTCAGGAAAAAGGTGTTC
Source organism: Anarhynchus alexandrinus (assembly GCA_008711295.1). Lineage (NCBI taxonomy): Eukaryota > Metazoa > Chordata > Aves > Charadriiformes > Charadriidae > Anarhynchus > Anarhynchus alexandrinus. The sequence continues at coordinate 1,855,397 of VUYV01000161.1, forward strand.
TTCTGATAAGGAAAATAGCTTTGTAGCAGTTCCTTTGGGGGGAAATAAATAGTCTTCCTTCCCTTCTTTTAAAAGCAGACCAGCTGATCTATTACTAGATTTGTGAAAAGTTTTGCACAACAAGGTCCTTAAACTGCTGTTATGCTTCATTTGCTTCTTGGTAAAATAACGTCATAAGGTCCCAAGATTATTATCTCACAGTGATTTCCAGATAAGACTTGCAGTTTACATGTACAAATATCTTTTTCCTAACTGCTAGCACTGCAAACTCTTGCTTGGAGTTTGGAAGTCAAGCTGTGTTCCTTCTGTCTCATACATCACCACAATAAAACACTGCACTCAGCGCTTAACAATTCTGTTGTAAAGTGCGACTCAGAAAGGAAGAATCCCTTTAATCTGCGCAAGCTGCATGACTTTGCAGCACTAACAAAAGAAATCAAAGAGCAAATTCTTACTTTACTCAGACAGGCATATCAGGACCAGAGGTATTCAAGAAGGAACTGGCATTTTTTTGAAATTTTAGTCCCATTTTGTGGACCCAGATACACACTTCCAAATGTTACGGGTTCTCCACAGCATTCAGGAGCTGTCCTCGCATCCTGGAACACGTTGTGTTATGTACCAGTTGGGCACTTCGATGCTTGGCCGTTACACGCGTGCCTCCAATCTAGGCAGCTGGCCTCTTCCAGAGGGAAGTAAAGGCATTTCTGTCACTACTAGAAGTGTATATGGGAGAGGAGTAAAAAGAGACTGCCCTTTCTCCTGCTAGCTGACAGAGCAAATTGTTATTACCAACTGTGATCCCAGTACGCAGGAGAACAATAGTAGAATTTTCCTGTGACAGAAAGAATAGGTACACACAAGCATGCGTTTCCGTTAATAAAGAAAAAAAGAATGTAACAGTGGTAATGATATCAGGCAAAAAATTAGGAGACCTGTTCTTTAAGCTCATTCTTGGTCTGTGAACGTGGTTGTACCACTAAATGCAACATCAGAAAAAGAAGGATCCAGAAGTACCTGCTTTGAAGCATTCAACTTCACGAGTGAGCCACAAAAGTCCTGCTGAAGCACCTGTATTTCACCTGCCTTGGTTGAGGTGAGCCTGGCACATACTCAAACAATTCAGAATTCACAAAACAGTGTGCTTAAGCCCCCCGAAGCCATAGCAACCCTAGTAAACTAAATGTGCCAGTGCTATTCTCTGGCAGTGAGGCCAACTGGCAGGGAATGGCCCACCTTCATAATGTTAAGCATTCTCATGTACCAAGACAGGAGACCACATACAAATTGCCTTCCAGCAATCGAGTCTATATCATGCCAACTCCTGAACTGTGCCCAGGAATTATTTGAGAATCAGTAAAGCAGGCCACGGACAGCTCTTAAAGAGTATAGGCATTGCATTCAGGTACCTAAGAGCATTACTGGATGCTGTTTAATATACAAGGATGGACACAATCTCAGGGTCTTGAATGGACAAATGAGCTCTAAGTCTGACAGATCTGGATGGCTTAAGTACAGAGAAGTACAAGTTGAACACATAGAAGAGCAACCACTGTCACCTTCACTCCAACCTGATGTTCAGTGGCTCTTCAATAAAAAAATGAATCCTGAGAGCAAAGACTGCGGCACAGAAGTCCTCATTCTTAGTCAGCCACACTCCCTATCAGCTGAGACAATCTGGCTCTTTTTTGTACGCTCCTTTCTGACCCAGGGAGCCATGCCCTCCTGCTTGCATCATGGCCCAGCTTCAATAGGTTGCTCACAGCACACACTGGGTTTTTTTGCCTGTTCACAGTGCATCAGCCTGTGAGGTTTTGAACTCCCTCAGGTTAAGGAGGACATTGACCCATATGTCAAGATTTCTGGGCAAGGGTTCTGGAGTACCAGATAAAGCCAGGAATCACAACCTCTAATGCTGTGCTGTAAAAATAAACAAAAGAATGCTGGCTGAAACTGGCATGGCACAGATCATAGAATCATAGAATAGTTTGGGTTGGAAGGCACCTTTAAAGGTCATCTAGGCCAACCCCCCTGCAATAAACAGGGACATCTTCAACTACATCAGGTTGCTCAGAGCCCCCTCCAACCTAACCTTGGATGTTTCCAGGGATGGGGCATCTACCACCTTTATGGACAATCTGTTCCAGTGCTTCACCATCCTCAGCATAAAAAATTTCTTCCTTAAATCTAGTCTAAATCTTTCCTCTTTTAGTTTAAAGCCATTACCCCTTGTCTTATCACAACAGGCCCTGCTAAAAAGTTTGTCCTCATCTTTTTTGTAGGCCCCCTGTAAGACCTGAAAGGCTGCAATAAGGACTCTTCCCCAGGTTGAACAACTCCAACTCTCTCAGCCTGTCCTCACAGGAGAAGTGCTCCATGTCTCTGATCATTTCTGTGGCCCTCCTCTGGACCCACTCCAACAGGTCCATGTCTTTCCTGTGCTGACAGCTCCAGAGCTGGACGCAGTGCTCCAGGTGGGGTCTCACCAGAGCAGAGGGGCAGAATCACTTCCTTCGATCTGCTGGCCACGCTTCCTTTGATGCAGCCCAGATACAGTTGGCTTTCTGGGCTGCCAGCGCACATTGTCGGCTCATGTCCATCTTTTCATCCACCAGTACCCCCAAGTCCTTCTTGGCAGGGCTGCTGTCAATCCCTTCATCCCCCAGCATGTGTTGTTACAGGGGGTTGCCCTAACCCAGGTGCAGGACCTTGCAATTGGCCTTGTTGAACTTCATGAGGTTCACATGGGCCCAATTCTCGAGCTTGTCCAGGTCCCTCTGGATGGCATCCTGTCCCTCAGGTGTGTCAACTGCATCACTCAGCTGGTGTTTTCCACAAAGTTGCTGAGGGTGCACTCGATACCACTGTCTGTGTCATTGATGAAGATATTGAACAGTACTGGCCCCTGTACGGACCCCTGAGGGACACCAGTTGTCACTGATCTCCATCTGGACATTGAGCCATTGACCACTACCCTCTGGATGCGACCATCCAACCAATTCTTCATCCACTGGTGCCTGTGGTGTCCCAAGCAATGAACTCCAGTCAAAGATAGGCCTCTAACTGAAGTGGAGCCCCTAAGTCTGACTGTGGGTTTATGTCCTTCTGAGTATCCTAAATCTCCTTACCTGTGCAATGGGTATAATGGGTTTTATAACAATATTGCTAGAATAAAAAATCAAAAATTTGAAAAAAGATCAAATACTATGATGATGGCAGTGCAGGTAGATCTAGATTTTCAGAGTCCACAGAACATATGAGAAGGCATAACAAAATTCATTATAGGAAATGGCTATGCTAGAGCTTTCAGGCACGTTTTCAATGATGTCATGGATATGCACTTTAGTAAATGTACGTGGATGAACTTTCTTCCCCTCTTTGTAATTATTTCTATTTTATAATAGCAACAAGAGCCCGCAGGCAATGCATTTTCTTCTACTTTTTGGATGGCTGAAGTCGTCTGGTTTTCCTGATGCTACGCAATTCATTCAAGGTGTTTAATACTGATAACCAACCACAGATGCACTCCCTGGACTTTCCCATTGCCTCAGTAACAGACTGCCTAAAATGGACAACTAATATAGGGGTGGTTTTTTTTCAACTAAAACTGGGGAAAACACAGAATTTTATATTCATATAAAAATATCTATGCGATAAGCAAAACCAAAAAAAAGTCATCACAGATTAATCCCTTCTGGGTTTTGTTTAATTTTTTTGAGCGCTCCCAAGCGGGAGGTTGAATTGTTCATCACTAAAGGCATTTTCTGCACAATCACAATATCTATGATATTCTATAGATTCATACAGCCTTATTTATTAAAACACAGAGCTGAGTATTATTAAATGCATGTTTCTGACAGCCCCTGAAGATATGAATAAAGTAGCTAATGAGAAGAAAAACTGCCCATATTGCTTTATTCCCAAGGCACAGATCATCTTTAAGCTTGATTGTGACGACAAATGGTTGCTTTCACCTTTATATACATCACCTTCCATGATTACACATATAGATGAATACGTTTTTGGACTGTATCCATAACTAGCCTCAGACACTGTCTGAAGAACTTGAGTCCAGCCTTACTAGTAGGAAACTGAGCAAAGATGAACTGTATTACTTGTTTGGGAACGCATATGTTTATGTGCCTAAAAGAAATGAGTGTGAGCAAAATTTAAGCAGCTCACCTTTTAAAAGCTTTGTCAAAATGAGCTCGAAGAATATTAAATGCATGCACTTTTCCTCTAAGTCTTTTTTTTCCCTGTTTTGGACTGATTTTTTTATAACTCGGTATAATTCCACTGAAATCGACAACCCTCTTGCAGTTGATACCCTCTGAAGTTCTTTCTAATCTAATTCTTGTCCAGAGAGAAACTATAAAAGAACAAGACTTTGAACAATGAAATCAAACACTGGAAGTTAAACATGTAAGCTCCCTTCAGGTTTGTGTGAGAATATAAAGTAGGGGTAAAAGCTGGCATAATACATCCATCTCGAGAAGTACTAAGCAGCCACAACTTCCATTTAAACAAAGGCATTATCAAGGACCAATAACTGCCTTCATAGCAGGTGTCAAAAAAGGCTGCTTGCTTCTTTAATTTCACTTAAAGGAAATGGAGAGAAAAAAGCCTAAAATATTCCAAACCAATCAGCGTTGAAAAAGTGTTTTGTTTTATATTTTGACCCTTCCTATGATTTCTCTGTTTTTCTGTCCTCTTCAAGGAAATGGTCTTTAGCAGAATTTGGTGCAAGAAACATGGGAGGACAGCGTAAGCAGAGAAGTGAGAACATCTTCACAGACAGCATCCTTCTCAAGCTCCCTGGAGGGCTACAGTACTTTGGCTTATGTGGGTAGATTTTGTTTCTGCTGCTTTTCCTCTTGCTTTATGTAGTCAGTGAAAAACAGTCTTGCTGCAGTAGTCAGTGAAAAACAAAAAGAAAGCTCTTGAAGCTTTTGTGGTCCTGTTTTTTTGGCCTAGAATGGTGCTGTGGTTTCAGCTGGGATATAGTTAACTTTCTTACTAGCAGCTGGTATAGTGCTATGGTTTGGACTTGGGATGAGAATAGTGTGATAGCGCACTGGTGGTTTTGATTGTTGCTAAGCAGTCAAGGCCTTCTGCTCCTCATACCACCCCACCAGTGAGTCGGCTGGGGGGGCACGAGAAGTTGGGAGGAGACACAGCTGGGACAGCTGACCCCAACTGACCAAAGGAATATTCCATGCCATATGACATATGCTCAGTATATAAAGCTGGGAGAAGAAGAAGGGAGGGGGGGACATTCAGAGTCATGGCGTTTGTCTTCCCAAGTAACTGTTACATGCGAAGGATCCCTGCTTTCCTGGAGATGGCTCAGCACCTGCCTGCCAACGGGAAGCAGTGAATGAATTTCTTGCTTTGCTTCTGTGCACGGCTTTTGCTCTACCTATCAAACTGTCATTATCTCAACCCACAAGTTTTTCCTCACTTTTACTTTTCTGATTCTCTCCCTCATCGCAACTCAGGGGAGTAAGCGAGCAGCTTCATGGTTCTAGCTGCCAGCTGGGGTTAAAGCACAAGAAAGGGAGGCAGCCTATTCCCTCTAAACTGGGTTCATACTCAAAAGAGTCTCGAGCAGTGCATAGGTGCTCCCTGTGGTCTCAGCAGAACCAGGCTGATTGGCAGAGGCTGGGGAGCAAGCCTTGGAGGTCAGAATATGACAGTGTCCACATGTCCCTTGCTGCTGTGAAGTTCACTGATTAATCTGATAGTGTTTGTACCTTGTATTTCTAAAGGTACTGAAATATATAAATACCATAGGAGAAGCTTTGCACCCACTAAAGCCACTGCTTTTTGAGATGTTGTTCCAGTTTGTATACTTGTGTAATTGAAAGCAGAATTTTTTCTTTTCTTATTATAGCAACAGGAAGCTTACTTTAGGTAGCAAAGTGGCCCACAGTAGGAATCTAAATATTAAAATAAGACTATAGGAACCAACCTACCCTTATACTAATCTAGAAAGAATTTGAAGAAGCTGAGAAATAAAGAGACCAGATGGTCTTCAAGATACAATTAGCCACTAAGAAGGGGCGCAAAAGAAACAAAAAGTGTCATGAATACGATTTTGCTGATAACATTGAAAGACTCCAAGAATATACATTTTGTTCTGAATCATTTTTCATTCTCCTTACACTGTTAGCTATCATAATGAGCAAGCTGTATTTCATGTTCTGTTTCTTATTGCAATTATTTTCATAAAATTAATTCATTTTAAAAATTACATTGTTCAAGGTCACTTAGCAATAGAATATATGATATTCTCTCCTTTGTATGGCTGAATATTTCATCTCACGCACTGGGAAAGAAAATCAGTAAAGCATCTGAGGATACACTGGAATACCACCACGACGTTGGGAAAGTTCTAAAAAACAGAGACTAGCTATTAAATAGACTGTAATATTTCAAATGACACTATAGCTCTAATACATCTTGTCAAAAGCTAATCAGTGGAGAGGTCCGGTGTAGTGTTCAGAAGACTGACATTTTACTTCCTTCCTTTGCCTATCACTATCAGAAGATTATTCCATTTTATATTTCATTACTTTGATTGGAAAGTCTCTAGAAAGAAACTTCTGCCTTCCTGTAAACTTGGGATCTACATTACATTGTGGTATACAGAGTGGTAATAGTCCTGATGAAGCTGGTGCAGTGAAGCACCAGAGTGAGACAATGTCTGCTCTGGAGGGTACTGTGATCTCTGCCTAATCACCAACACCATTTTGTTTAGACAGTGCTTGTGTTTGCCTTGGAGGTTTTGATCCAGCATAGCTGGGTCCAATCCTGCATTATAAATGAGATGCTATGAAACCTAGGCTACAGAATACAGCTGTGGGCTTTTTTTTCACATGCTTCATATTTACTTTAGTAAAATCATCTTATCTTGGGTAGAAATGGTGCACAGTCCTTTAATTAAATCAGCTCTAAGTTTTGCCTGAATGATTAATAAAATGAGAAAATTCTGTCTTGCTATTAAAGCACTATTCTTTTGTGTTCTTTCATTCTTTTCCATTCCTAAACCCTTTCTTCAAATCAGATCCCCATTTTGATATTTGCTCCTTTGGGCCCACCTAAGAACTATAATCTGTGGCTAAATCAAGTTAATTTTCTTTTGTCACGAAACTCAAAAAAAAACACCAACAAAAAAAACAAGCAATAAAAATAACCAGTTGTTGTTGTTGTTGTTCATGAAGCATGGCATTTTCATGGGTAAAATTACCCAAGGGAATGGAGAAATTAATTTCAATAAATTGGATTTTATGGGTATAAAAGACCTCTGAATAAATGAAAAACTATGAGATGACATTTGGATCAAAGGAGATATACCCATTGACTTTAATGGATGTTGAACTGGATCTTTGATTAATAAACTGCCTTATTATGAAGTAATGTTGAGGTAGCAACACCGACTGGAAAAGGTAACAAGGCACAGGATTCAGGAATTGATTTGGGGTAGGGAGGAATATTCAATATAGCCCAGTTGTCTAGCTGTGCAGAACACAGTACCAGAAATGACACAACTCAGACGGAAACCTGTGTTAACATTTTGATAGCGTCTTCCGCATCCACTCTGCTCATAAGCCTCATGTATGCATCAGTACAGGTCTGGTTCAGCACCTCTGCTCATCGGCACTGCCAGTAGATTCTCCACGTTACATCCTATGGGTCTACCTTAGATAAGGTAAACGCAAAATCATGGGCTTCTGTTTATTAATTTGATACACCTGTTGATATTTCCTTTATCAGAAAGTATGCTTACAAATCAAAAACAATGCATGGATTTGCATGTTAATGACTACCAGATAGACACTGATATTCATAAATGTGCACAGACAGCAGTGAAAAAGTTTAACAAGGTTTTCTAATAGGTTAGTACAAATTACGAATATTTGTAATTCATTGGTAAATTACTAAACAGTATGGTTCATAGGGAACCTACAAAAATGTGTGTTCCATTTATATCCATATGTACATATATATAGATAGAATTTTGTTTTTCACTCAGAACCAGTGCAATAAATCAACCCTTTCTCTTTCTGCTTATTTTGTTTTCAATTCAAGTTTTGTAAATTATGGTAATCTGGTATGAGCAAGAGTCTGCTCTAAATTGTACTGCTGAAAGTCAGTAGTCACTCTACTGAAGTGAATGAATTTATAGCAGCGTGAAGCCATAATAGGTCTGACACAACTGCTATAATGTTCTCAAATCCAGAAGTAGGAAAGGGAAATTTACAGCTTAGGATCTGTAGGGTTCCCCAGCACTTTCTTGTCTTCTCCTTTGAGTGCTGGCAAATTTGGAGATGAGGTCCAACTTCAAGACAGATGCCAGCTGACATGAATCCATACTGCTGCTCTCTTCCCTGCCTAGCGCAAGTAGCACTTGGGGAGCTATTAAGGGTGGTCATCATTTGGGTGGAAAGGACTAAGTCAGTTTTTTCATCAGATCAGTCTCCTGCCCCAGCTCTGACAGTGCTTGCACCAGTACAAGGGAGGTGACTGGGAGACAAATTTAGCTTTGTGTGAGCCAGTCTCTAAAACCCACAGAAACCCAGGAATATTATTCACTTTGGAAATGCTCACTCTGTTTTACTGTTTAGAGTCAGGTTTTGTTTTTTAGTGTGTCCTGGTTTCAGCTGGTATAGAGCATGACATCTACGGTACGGAATATTCCTTTGGCCAGCTTGTCCTGTCTACGCTGCCTCTCAGCTTCCATAGGAAGCTGAAAAAGTCCTTGACTTAATCTAAGGATTATTTAGCAACAACTAAAACAATATGTGTTATCGACATTGTTCTCATACTAAATCCAAAACTACTACGAAGAAAATTAATTAACTCTATCCTAGCTGAAACAGGGACATAGGGTTTCTGTTGTGAATATAAAATGGCGAGATTACAGCAGAAAAAGTGGCAGTATATGGACGGACTGAATGACAAAGCGGGGAGGCATTCTCCATACAGACAAGGATCAGGGCATCACACAAGAAAGATGAGTTCTTTTCAGGAACATCCTAGAAATAGGACCAAACTCAGGAGCCTGAAGGAAACCTCCAACATATGTAGATATGAAAAAGCCAGAATTGATGTTGAGATGCATCAAAGAAGATCTCTCCAGCCAAGATGGGTAAGCAGTAATGCTATTTTACCTATAGAAAGAGTGGCAGAGGAAGGGGAAGGGACAAGCAGGCTAACCATTGAATTTAACTACATACAGAAAATTATTAAAAAAGATTATATGACCTAGTTTCTTGTAATATCATAATAAACAGACTCATGAAACAATCTTTCTGAAGATTAAAAACATGAGGGGTATAGGATTCACTTTCCAAATGAAGAGCTTACCACAGGGCTGCCATAAGCTTTCCACAATGAATACTTCAGGTTCTAAAATAACTGGTTCCAAGAACAAAGATTTGAACCACCAGCTTTGTATTAAAGCCTATTTCTTGACCTCTCCTGAGCACCCACCCCTCCCTGCATAACAATTTGCACCAAACACCCATGGATATTTAATATTAAACAACTAATTAAAATTTTTGCTGTTTTCATTGCTTTGAACAAGAAGCTGGTTTTGGTGTTTTCAGGTCTTCATACAAATCGTACCTCTGCAGCTCTCATTCCTAAACTTAATTAATAGTTATTATTATTTATGACTGCACTGCATACTACTCCAAGCTTTAATTTGGTCTTCTAAAAAGAGAGCCTGTGGCTGTGTTCTTGGACTTTTTTTCTTCATCTTTTTTCTTTTCTGAAATAACATTATTAGTTCAAACCTTGTAGCTTGTTTTTATATGGCTAGTGCTTTGTCTTGTCTCTCTTTTTCTCCCTTTTACCCTTCTGACTTTTTTATTTTTAAACTGCTTCAACCTAACTTCATTCTGATTTCTTACTCATGGATGCTTCAAGGACTCACATCGTTGATTATCATCCTTCCATTGTCATTAGTCCAGACCTTAATTTTATTTCAAAGGTCATATGGTATGTATGTCCAGTGGGCAAGGTAGCTGGCTTGTGTTCATACACAATACATCTTTCTTTTTAACTGATACTCATGAGCCTGGTAGTGCCCTTTGTGTGAAGACTGGCCATTACCATCTCCAGGATACTGGTGAAATTTGCCGTTTCTGCTAAAATCCTAATTTGTTCTCTAATTACTTGTACTCTGTTCCCATTCCCCATTTTTCACTGACTTCTGAAATTCCTGTTATCCACAGACACTAAAATCCGTTTCTGAGCCATAAGAAGCAGAAGTGGTCACTACTGCACCAGTTCACTGTACTCTCCAAAGTCTGGTTTAAAACTGCCAATGATTTTTTTCTAAATGCAATTGGGTTTGCACCATCTTTTTTTTGCTTCTCATGTGCCACAATTTTCCCATCTATATAACGCTTCATTTGTTTTAATAAAATACTTAGAGATCAATGGATGAAAAACACTATTATTGTTAACAACATGAATGTTATCTTTTCAACCCATGTCCTATCCAGAGATTGCTTCAGATTCCATCTTCTCTTCAGAACATTTCTAAATTGGTGCTTCATGCTCTGCCCATCCCATCTTCTGCAACTGTCCCAATGTCTGCTCCGTTGTCCCACCCACTCCCATCCTGATCACTTCTTTTTTAAAAATTTTGTGGTATCATTTTCCCTGATCATTCCTGCTTATGATGGAATAACTCTTGATATAACTATTCTGTGATGCTCTGTCCTTATTAAAAAAGGGAAAAGCTAACATTTGACTGTATGAGCTGTTGTAAAGAACACATTTCTTCTCATTTATTATTCTGAAAGTAACATATAACACTGTCTATAAAGCATTAGATGCATAAAAGAGAGGAACAGAAACCACTGTGATCATTACTAAAATAAATGCGAAGAAATTACATTACCAGAAAACCTTGGCAGAATCAGCTAATTATAGTTGGCACAGATAGATTGCAGATAGCCAGCTAGAGTCATCTGAATCCTTCTGTGAGAACCCTCTGATTTTGACTGCATTTTCCTGGGAAGAGCTGCCCCAAGCTGAATTGGTGTAGGCTGAAAAACTCAATCATTTATAGGAATGAAGTCTACAAAATGTTGTGTCTGCTTTCAGCATCTCCAGTTCTGAGGATTCTTTAAAATTTTGACAGCTTTCACAGGAAAAGCTCCAGAATGATTAAATGATCCAACCCCCCTCCTTTGAGTGCTTCTAAACCCTTCATCTCCGTACCCATTAGTCTTATGAACTTCTTCTATTCACACCCGTTAGGATACAGCATCTCGCTACAGGATCACATACTCTGTTTCCCTAACACCCCCCATTCAGTGCACAGCACAAAGTAAATGCTGTTGCTGTGTGTAGAACTGCATTTGTACCTGCTGAAGACAAGGAAAGGTGACAGAGGCATGAAGCAGGGAACTGCAGAACAAGGAGGGATGACCTTAGAGTAACTCAATGCTGCTTTAACAAACTGCCCCTGCTCCCAAAGTCTACTGTGGTACTAAGTCATGAAAAAGCATTTTCACCTTTTCCAACCACATAGCTAGCCTGAGACAATGGACTGCATCCAACGGCAATAGTTTTGTTATTAGTATATGGGATGAAATGAACTTCCAAGTGCTCTGCAAAATCAGACAGTTGCTTTCTCAGAATGGCCACCTCCCCTTAGCTGATCCCTTTGAGTGCTCTGGTGCTCATCCATGTGCCTCAATGCCTCTTCAGCTAGTAGGTGCTATGCAGCCCTTAACTTTTGCAGTTGAGTGACACTGCAGAAAAGCCTACAAGGAAATGAGTAGCACTGGAGCACTTGCTACTGAGTGAGTGCTCATCATCCCCTGCACTGCGTGCGTCAGGGAGTCTGTGGGAAACACGACGCATGATGACGTAGTTAGAAGATGATGATATAATGTAACTCACAAAGGCAAACAAATTCATGTCGCATGGGTGACTATAAATATAGCATCTCTTTTTTCCCCGAGCAGCTGACTTTGCATCCTTAACACGCTTGTATTTAATCTTTCTCCTTCTTCACTGAAGATACACAAAGAGCCGTAAAATATTGACCAGGTAACTGCCACAAACTGTTACATATTAGGAGCAAAATAGCTCCCAAATGTTCATATCCTTTCCATGCATGAAACCATATTTAGAAAAGCAAATTTCCCTGCTTATTAAAGGAAGATGTTGCATGTGTGTCTATTTTACATGTGCAATAGAAAATATTGCATACACAATGGGTATACATACAAATGGCTTTTGATTGCAATGTAAGTAATGCCTTTAGAAAATTGTGTCCCATTAAATAATTCATATTATCCTAGCAGAAGAAATCCAAGAGTGTCTAGCGAGTAACTAAATTAGTGAAAGTGGAGATTCAGAAAATATTGTCCTCTGTGTTGCAATAGTAACACTTTATTATTGGTTTATAGAGAAAACAAACAAATTGGAAAATTTGTAGCTCAGATAAACCTTGGTTAATATAGCCATACAGGATGTAAGGGGAAACGGGAGTGTGCCTTCCTCTGCCTGGATACCTCTCCTGATGCAGAGCGGGAGGGCTCTGCCACGCTCTCACTTTGCAAAGGGCAGACGCAGATTCAGCTCCATTAACACCAATAAACTGGCTACCAGAGCAGACCCACAGCATGGGCAGGATGCAATAGCTGAGCCTGGGGAAGAGCACTAAGAAATCTCTCCAACCCAACCAGTGCAAGAAAGCAGAGACAAATTTTGAAAACCTGCTGGGGAAGATACAACTATATTTCAAGGCTTAGGCTAGGTAGTCCTGCCTAATTGTAGGGGCTGGATTTTTTATAATGTCAGAAATTTTGAGAGAATAAATCATTTTATAGAAGGCAGCAAGAAACACTTGAGCTCCAAATGGTGAATAGTGCTGCTGGTATAAAGCTACTGTTTTTAGAGTACGTTCAAATCCGTTAGGCATTGAAGATCTAAATAAAATAGCTGAGCAGCTAGAAAATTACATGGAAAAAAAATAAGAAGGTAATGTGTAGGGACTAAATTATTGTAGCTTGGTGGAAACTGTTCTTCTAAGTGTTATCTCCGTCTTCGAACTCTGTACAGGATTCCTGTTTGTTCCTGGACTCGTACCGACTCAGACTAGGATATAGGTCTTGGCCTTATTATCTGATAGTTTGTAATATCTACTACTTGATGACTTGATGAGAAATTACATTTTAAAAAGCTTGATATTAATTTAAAACCTACAAGGTTTTGCTCATTATTCCTGAGACAGCCTATTCAACTCCTAGTCAGCAGCTACAGCAAAGTATGCTGACCCCATTGATGAGGTAATCAATTATGCTGGAACAAAACAAACTAGTAACTAGAAAGAAAGGAAGCCTATGGTTTTATACAGAGCCAGAGAAAACAGGGAGAAAGAGCATTTGGCAAATGACACAGGACAAAACATTTCATTTCCAGGTTCCAAGAAGATATATTTTAAATTTGTATTAAATATGATTTACAGAATCAATGTTCTTCTATGCTGGACAGCTTTACTCAGAGTGAATGAAGACAAACCAGGGCACGCATCCAAAGTTGTGGCTCTACAGGCATGTGGCACTCTGGAACGGAGGTTTACATGCCAGCAACTGCAATTATCCCAACTAGCAATGATTTAGCATTCTGTGATGTCTAGAGTGTAAAAAATCCAGGCTGTACCTTTGTATCACAACCATCTGAAATCCAGGTTTAAATTCTGCCTTTAAAGAGACTGCAGCACAGCTTGCTGCTGTGTGCACGTTGGAGAATAAAAATGATTAATTCTGCCCATCAGTGAAGTTTTAACTTATGAGTATCACAAGCCTTTGCTGTGTGCAGCAGAAAAAAAATGAAAATCATTTTTATGCTTAGTTTCAAATCCTTATTTGAAACCATGTAACAGTGCTAATTACTAAACACTGGGAAGACGGAATAAAATATCATAAAATGCTAACTTAAAAAACCAAAACCCAACCACAAAACAAAACACCTTAAACCTAAGTGCATTTACAACATTCCTTATTTCTTTAGTGCATGATTTTACAATTCCAAGATCAGAAATTATTTTCATGTTAAAATTAACAGAAGAAAGTAATGGGGAAAGAAGTAAATCAAAATGGAAATATATCATCTAATATGAGCTCCCATGATGAGCTGAACATCTGAAAAAAGAGCAGAATGATCAATTCCTCACCACAAGAAAGAGAGACGCAAGGATTGGCTTGGGGAAAAAAAAAAAAGATTTCCTTTTGGAATCACCTCAGCAGGAGCCAGAGGAAGCTTTGCACCCAGAGACCTAATGTTGTCTGTTAAGCTAACAAAACTAGTCTGGAAGAAGAAAAAAAGTAAGACTTCATCTTTTCATCCCCTTCCACTTCACTGCTCATCTCCCTTGTGCTTATCTTGATCCCAGTTTTCTTTTTCTGAGGATTTTTTTCTCCCTTCCCCCCTTCCTTTCTTTCTCTTTTTTGATGCTGACAGGGGGAGCGGCATGGGTGCCTGACGCCAGCTGCGTCCTAAGAGGGACCCTGCCTTTCTCATTTGCATTGTCAGCATTTGCACATTCAGCAATTACAGAATATGCCACAAAGGACCCAGAAGGGGTCGGTGATAGAGACAGTGCTGCAAATTCAGCATGGTGCTCTGAGCCTCACAGAGGATGGGCACTGAGTACTGCGGCTGGTGTGGGACAGCCCAAAAGCCTGCCAGTGTGTCCGGTCATGTAAAGTGGATTATGACCCCAAAAGAAGTGCAATGCCTTGTGTCACAGAAAAATTCAGAAAGAAAATATGGAAAGAGTCTTCCTAAGTCAGCTGTTTCTTGCCCAGTTTGTCACGAGGGTGTAACACAAAACTTGGCATGACTGAGGAGGAATGCCCAGTGGGGATTCCTGGAGAATGTGCTCTAGGACACCTCGCCACGAGGCAACGACAGTGTGGCTACAGAGGTGTTGCCAAAGCACAATGGTTGCTCTCTGTACCAAACCAGAGACTAAACGAACTGAGAGAATACACTACCCACAACATACACATATTATTCTTGTATTTACACATGGAAAAATTCTCATGCAATGTATTATTCGTCTGAGGTTTTATGCCATATTCTTCCTTCAGTTACGCTACAGCAGACCTGCCCTGCATAACTCGGACTACAATTTGAACAGTAACTTTTATGCTAACACCACATAAGCAACAATCAGGAATGGCTTATCATATTGGGAGAGTAAGGGCAACCACAGGCTGCCTGTAAGCTGTAGGGATACATGGCTCAGTCTGCACACTGCAATGTTCAAAACATTCTGGGGGTAGGACTCCATCCAGAGGGAAGGTGTTACAAAGATCATAGTCCTGAATGAAACGCAACTAAAATATAGAGTATCAGGTACAGCTCTACATTAGGCTGAAAATAACTGCATTTTCTAGTGTTCTTGTTATCTTGAAAAAGCATCTTGAATAATTACTCACACAATTAAAATGAATAAAATCAGATATTCTTGGCCAAGTTAGCTTGGCGTATTATTGAGTAACTTGCCTCATTTTATCTACTAACGGCATGTCTAGAAATAAGAAAAATCTGAATTTTAACCTTGAAAGATGAACTCTACAAACCCGTATTTCAGCGTATGCATTGTAAGCCCACACCAGGGAATACTTTCAAAAATAAAAATAAACTTTCAAACTTTGAATGCACTTTAAGGGTCAAAAAGCAATGGGAACAAATGCATTATTTAATCATAAAAAACATACTCTATTCAGTGCAGGGCTGAGGAGGGAACTCAGGCTCCCAGAGGCAAGTGAAGTGAGGACTGCTCTGAGGGGCTGCTGCAAACGGGGCTGGAGCGGAGCTTTCCCTCAGCCCTGCCTCTGCCTGGGAGAGGTGGGGAGGTCGAAAAGCTGGAGAAGGCAGGCAGTTCTTAATAAGAACGAGCTGCCATTTTCTCAGGAACAGTGAAGCAGAGAGGAAAAATGGTGAGGAACTTCTTGCTAACAAAAAATGAAGCCATTATTCAAAACTGAGAAGAAAGACCTTTACAAGTATTGGCTGCTCACACATTGCTTCGACTCTATGATAAAATTCTTATCCTTTTTAACGGCATGTTGTTACCAGCTACATCTTTATTACAGTGCTTGTGTTTCTCCTTCATCCTCATTAAGAGTAAGGTCCATTTCTTACCTGACCGACACAGGCTCTGCTCTCATTACCTTGACTCAAAGCTAACAGTAACTTTAAAAAAATGCTCACAATAATCACCAGCTATAGTATGCTTACCCTGAGGTAGTTGAGGGTGAAGTTTGTCAGACCCATTCGAGTGATGTTTTTGGACAGCTGCTCCAGCACCTGAGGGTCTTGTGCCTAAACAACAGAGGAAAAAAGAATTTTCACTTTGCTTTTTTTCTATTTGTTTTTCTCTATGTGCTTGGTGGATTGCAGGGAGTGTTCTCTGAAGAGAGATGCCATTCCTATGGAAAAAATACACATTGATGCTAAATTTATGTCATAAGCCACAGAGTTCTGTCTGCACAGGAAAATGCAAAACCTTATGAAATTGGAACAGAATAAAGACTGTTTTCCCATACCTTCTTTCTGTCCCTACCCATTCAAGAGATAGACCTAGGAGGTCTGGTCATGCACAGGGGGGGCAAGCGAGCAGGGCCCCACCAAAGAGCTTTCTGAGGGATCAGAGTACACTTTGAGCCTTCCATTTGTTGGCTGGGAGTCCCAGGAGACTAAGCACATAAAGGCAGGAATAAAGAAGGTATTGCTTTCTTTTTGTGGATCAGAAACTGAAGCAGAAAGAACTCATCAAGGCACCTTCAGCAGAGCTGATCACCTAAGTGGCATTAAGCAGAGGCTGAAGAACCCTTCTGATCTAACTTATTTTCCCAGAATTAAACAGGAAAAATGCAAACACAGTCCTTCTCTGACCCTAGCCAGGAGCTTTACCTGTGAGACCAGTCTGCTCTTTAAAATGAGATCAATCTCATTACTAAAATTAATACCTGCTGGTTGCTGCCTAACCTGGTCTACTCTCTTTGAATTGCAACCCTCTAAATACGTATTGTTGCTCATGGCCATCCTCATTGTCCCTTAATGGGATACTGTTGAAGAGTTCAGAAGATCAGCCTTCTAAAATAACCCTAAGGCAGAAATGGTGGGGCAGATTTTCAAAAGTATTTTCTTCAGGCCTGTAATAGCATTTTACAAAAAGGCTGGGCTGCTTAAGTTATTTAAAATTCCTCAATAAGAATATCTCTTTATCTATGGATATCTAAGTAACTTGATGTCAAAATATGGGCACATATCTAGGCCTGTGTTCTTACCCTTTATAAAACCATAGTCCTGCAATTAATTTTGTATATGGAGCACTACTAATCTGAATCATTCTACACTGCAGAAGTGAAAGTGGCAATAAGACTCTGTCCTTTGTTTCTCCTCAAAAATTTACTTTATAATAGTTTTACTTCAACCTGTAGAATATTTAATAATTTAAAATTCCATTGTGTGTGTTTTCATGCAGTTACAAAAAAAAAAGTCTTGAAATGTGAAAAAAAAATCACATTAAAATTCTAAAGGTTTCTAAGCAAATATTTGGTAATTACTTATTTTCTGTCTCATACAAGGGTAACAGTTTGCTTAATTTAAAGCCTAAATATAATTCGTACCTACAATGATGAAAATTCACTGAATTTAGTGTAGTTCATATCAATAAGAACAGATTATGGGCCCAAATCATACAGACCTCCAAGTGGGACTAAAAGGAAAACTATGTGCTAAAACAAAATGAAAACATAGCAACAGTGGCAACAATAGAGCACTGAGAAACAAGGGAGTGATGAAAGAACTTGTAAATGGATGTAGTTGCAGGCAAAACAAAATATTTACAGTTAATTGCCTTGGGTGTGAAATTTGCTGGAGTTCTTCATAAACCTAATCTCATCTCTTTGCATTAGGTCAAGTGAAAAAAGGATTACTTACATGCATGGCTAGAATGCTGCGTGGGACTAATTCTCTGTACTGTCTAATAGTAAAGTGCCATGTTTTTATTCTCATAAGATCATCAAAAGTAAACTCCAAGATAAGACGTCCTTCTGTGCATACCTAGAATACATAAAATGCATGAAATAAATTCCCAGAAATTTTGTTTTCAGTGGTATTGTATCATCGATTAAACAACATTCAAAAATATCAGAGCAGTATTCTATTGTTCATCTGTGCTAGATTAATTGTTTTTCTTTCTCTTGGGGAGAAAAAACAAATGTGGGAAAATGACTTCATAAGCCTTACCGCGGAGACAGTAACTTATAATACTATAGATTTTACAGCATTTTACAAACATAGAATATTGTGTGCGCTAAATCTTATTTATTGCATCAATTCTCTTTCCCTTGCAGTTCGCTACTGCTAATTAATGACTGAACCTCGCAGTGGAGGTGGCTGTGGTGCAACTGCACACACTTGATGTCAAGTTGCTGAACCAGTCATTCCCAACCTGTTTTATGTTGCCTTTTCTTTACAACAGCTTGGCATATAAACCTTTCTTTAGCGTCCAGTTGGAGTACACAGAGCCCTGAATGTCTGGGGCCAAACCTGATTTTTTTCCCTTTTTTTTCCCCCCTTCTTGTCTTTTCCAAGTGTTCTTGGCTTTTCCAGGCATTTTATCCCATTTTTATTTTTCATTTCTTAACTACTTTTATTAACGCCACCCTTCCAAGGAAAGCCAGACAGGGCGTCCGCCACCAGGCTCTATGAGCCAGTCATGGACAACAGAGCTACTTCCACAGAAAGTGGTTCACGGAGCTTTGTGAGGGGTCTTGTCTGAGAAAGAAGAGACAATATGGGAGGAATAAATACAGCAAGTGGGTACTACCTGGAAATGAAAGGCAAAATAAATTACTGGGGACTTCTAAACAACTGTCCACAACTTTATGTGGAAAAAGCACTGTGGCTGTGGTGGTCTTTACGGTGCAAAATACATGCCCAGCATGATATTCTGATGGGACTACTGTAAATGATGCATGATCTGAAAATCTGTTGTTGATTTTTTTCTTTAAATTGGATGTTTAGACTTACAATTCCTATTCAAAGTAAATTTGCAAGTGCAGGGTACAGAGATATTGTGGAGACAGGGTGTAACAGCTTTCAATAGAAAAGGTTCCTGTTACTTTAATTTTGATACAACTAATATTTGATTGAACAACTAGCCATCCTAGATTCAGTTAAGTCTGTTGAGCCTTTTTACAAGCCCCAACTCAGACTTGGCTAGTTCCCACTCAGGTAATGTGTGGCTTTTCTGGTTAACAGTTCACTTAATGTCATCACAGCTTTTCCTCCTGCTTGTTTCTGCAAAAACATGTAGGTAATTTTAACAGGCATACTATATAGAAAAATCACTGTAGATCTATGAAGCAGAACCTTGCAACAGGTTCCCATCTGCCCTTTTCAACATACCTTAGTGATGCCTTCAAATTTTTAATGTGACTTCTTTTGTAATTTGACCCTGATTTTGATTTTCTCATCAGTTCCATTATGATAAGAAATTACACAGGGGTACACATGTGCACAAATAAGGATTCATACAAGAAGAAAAACATTTCATACTAATGTTACTGTGTTGAAGCCAAAGATCCTGGTTACTGACCACTTAACATGAAAATATTTCAGGTTTAAAGTATTTTTTTTTATAATAATACCTGTGGCTTCTCAAATGTTTATTCTGTTAAGCTCAAAACCCCACAGCTCTTAACAGATTTATTTTCTGCACTGGCATTAACAAATTTTAATAGAAAAACTGAAACACATACCTTATATCACAGTGGTAAAAATTTATACATCTTATAAAGGAATTTAATTTCCTTATGTAGAGCAGAATTTTACACATTGCTTTTAATCAATAAAATTGTCGCAGTTCTTATTTTAAATGGGCCTCTTTTAAATTTTTTTTAAAGCTGCCTTTTACATAGAATCCAAAAAATCAAAAGGGTCTCCAATTAAGAAAACATTTTCTGTTGTGCTGAATTCATGTTACCGTACTGTGAGCTCTGACATTTTGTTTCTGTGGTAACCAAAATCAGCTGATTAGTTGGCATGGCAACAGAAAAGATGTAATCCCAGCAGACACACTCTAATCAATGCCCCCAGCACAGATGGTCTCCGGAGGATCAACAAGAAAGAGGCTGGCAGGCATTCAGTATATCACGTGATTGCTCTAGACTAGGCCAGGAAAAAACTAAAAAAGAACATTTCTCAAACTAACCAATAGCTTTTTAACCCCTTCATTGCACTTATTAATTGTAGGAATTTCAACTGCTCGCACCTATGAAAACTCAGCATTTCGCTCTCCTAACACTGGGCATCTTTAAAAACTCTGCCCTCCTATTAATGACCATTTCTCACGTCTGACTCCATGCTTGAAAAGGAACCTAAATCTTATACAAATCTGGGAAATGCCCGAGATGATTGTTAGTAAGGATTAAAATCATTGAGTTTCAAGGCCTTCACCTATAAAATCCAGCTGATGGCCCCACTGTTGGGCGCAGGAAGAGAATGGTTCAAACATGGGGTGCTCACTGCTCTAGCGGTGAAGGCAAAGCTCACCTCTGCCAATCTATCAGGAAATGTAAATAAACATCGCTAACTGCGGAAAACCAGTTTGCCTACACATAAAGTTGGAGTGTTGGTAAACACAGTGAAAACAGAGACTTAGGATGACTCCTAAAGCTCTCCTTTACCTGGAGAAAAAATGAAGCATTTACCAGGCAAACAAACATGGTAGTTAGGGCTTCAGTCTCTTCTTTTACCACATTTAATTCATCCCATTGAACTGTATTGACTTCTTTGTAGTATTTATTTATACCTTGATAAAACAATTCTAAAGTGTGTGACACTTTACAAGGACCTCTTGCCCTCTAAAGATGAGCTGGACTATTCTTATTGTTACTATTAGGCATGTTCCAGCCATATTGTTTGAAAAAATATTTGAAATGCCATTTCATGTATTCATCCAATACTGCAGTCTGCAGTGAGTTGCTTTAACTAGGAAAATGTCGAAATGAATAAAATGCAGCTGTGGATTCCTGATTCAATACGTGATGAGAACTGTTTCAGCCCATTATATTAGAAGTTAGTGAATTTGTAGCTTGCAACTTGTGAAATTGAAACAGCTATTAACAAATATAGTTTGTAATTTTGCATCAAAAAAAACCTTTGTGGTAGTTTCACTGGGTCAAATTGAGACATGATCTGAATCTAAGAGCTACGCAGTCCATTGGAGTGCTGCTTATTATGGGAGGTCTGCTTTGTTCCACCACCAATGCTGTAAGAGTTAGGAGTTTACCTTTGGGTACAAGATCCGTACCCTCAGTATCTCTTCTAGAAGTTACACACGCACAGCTGAGACAACATTCTGCTCTAACTTATTTCTGAGAGAGTAATATATTCTTTTCTCCCTTATTCCACCAACTACTGTGTTTTATTTCAAATTTGTTCTCACTAACACAGCCATATTTTAAACATACAGCCATTAAACCCCCCTAATTTTTCTCCTAGAATCCAAATCACATCCCCACCCTGAACTTTTCTACCAGGATACAGAGGTTTATATTGGAATCTGCAACAGAAATGTCAGGGCTGAAGCAGGCGGTGCATTGCCAGGGCTGCAGTGCCCACAGAGGGTCTCACTGCGCACAGCAGGATGGTGCCACGGGAGGTGACTGTGTCCCCTCTCACATGAGGTGTGCCACCAGCTGTGTCCCTGCTGCTAGTCTATCATCTTCTACTTGCTGGATTCTGGTCTCCTTTCCAAACTAACAACACTGTAATGTGCTGTCATAATAAGTAAAAGAAAGTAATTTAATCAAAAGTGTGTTTTGTTTACTGATTAAAAAAAACCCACCCTTTTACTTGCTATTGCATTAAAGCTAACACAAATGGCAGAAATTGTTTTACGGAGTTACGCGAAGAAGCAGCTACTGTATACCCTCATTGTGTCCTCTGCACATGGCCAGCATGCACAAATCCTCGTGGAAAAGAGGTGCTACCTAGGAATATCTGGTTTCTTTGCATCTCTCTCTCTCTCTGTTTGTGTGTGTGCAAGTCACAGGGAGCTGGAGTGGGAGACCTGGAACAACACCACCATTAAATGCACACCTCCCAGCTCACCAGTGCTCCGCATACCAGCCGCTTCCTCTCCCTCTTCTTTGAGCCCCTCTCCAAGAGCCATGAAGATGTCAGGGAAAACACTACGAAGGGATGGGACTAACATACGTGCTAACACAGCATAAGCCATGTGGGCACTGGTAATGATGCTGTCAACAGCCGGTGCCTTTTTTGACTCTAAAACCTCCACAGTCCTGCAGGCCAAGGGCAACATGGACAGGTTATCTCTTCCTGCTGCTCCTTCTCCTTTTGTGCTTTTCTCCATGCAAAGGTTAAAATTCATACAGATGAACAGGTACAAGATGGAAAATCATAATTTCCTGTTAATTTATGAAAGGGTACATTTCCATTTTGAAAATCAGCTTACTGTTTTTTTAATATAAGAAAATTTTTGCTTTAATTTGTGTTTTTCACCTTTTATGTACTGTCTTTTTTTATAAATATATGGCACTCAGTTTAATTACAGGACTAAAAGTGGCCAAAGCATGAAGATAATTCACTATCAATTACAAATATTGAATATTCACTAATTGCCTGATCCAGAACATGTTTAAATCAATTGACTCCTTCTTGCCCTTTGGACTGGCATCCTACTGTATTAAATCACTATTTTCCTAGAGATTTATAGTCCTTGGACTGGGTAAGTATCAAATGTAAAGCATACTATCCCAAATGGTAGGTACCAGCAATGTGAAATCTCATTGTTGCTTTAAATTCAAGCCCAGAGAAAAGGAGATGGGCAGGTTGAATTTAATTCACATACAGCTGATGGTTCTGGCAACCTGGCATTATGTGCTTCTCTTGCAATCTTTCTGGGAGAATTGCAGGGGATGCCCAAAGAATTTTCCAGTCACGTAATGAATATAGAAAATAGTAATTAAATGGCTTCAAGGGTTTTCAGTATTAGAAATAATCTCAGTCTACCAGAAAAATGCAACAGCCAGTATTTTTCACCCCTATACACACTGAAAAAGAAAGAAAGAAAGAAAAGAAAAAAAGCCAACAAAAAAACCAAACCAACAACATGCTTTATTGAGTCTTCCCTGTTACCTTGGTAAACATGGGTTTTCCATGCTGAGTGACCATGGTGCATTGATCACAGTCCACTGTGATGGATGAGTTGTGGTATGACTCTTTTGAGTGCTTGAGAATGTAATACAGGTCTGTTACACCTCCTTCAAAGACAGTGCTAAAATAACGAGGAATGAGGGTCCTTCCAATTGCTGTGAGGAAAATACAAAGCAGAATTCAGCAAATGCTCTAGGTTATAAAATCTCAAACTATTTGCTAACAGAGCATGAATAATTTTAAGCGCATGAAATCAAACTTTCATTTAAAGAATATAATACTTGTTCTCTGTCTGCTGCAGAAATGAAGTTGCGCCTGCTCCCATTGAAATCAATGAAAATGGCTTACTCCAGTCAGAGGGAGTGGGCTCATCTTATTTAATCATTTTATATTGATGGCAAGTTAGAGTCACTCTTGAAACCATCTGCAAGGGTTTTTGTCCCAAAGTAATTATTATACAGAAAGCCACATGGTGTCAATTATGACTGAAAGTTGGATATTACTCATAAATGTATAAATACAAGTGGTGAGCATTTACAGCAATATACTCGTACACCCAAAAAGGCAAAGCACATTTATATAGGGGGGTTGTGTACACATATAAGTTTGTCTGTGTGTGGGCACATGTATATTTATATATGCCCACCCACACATACACACATACACACACATTCTTGATTGAATAGGAGGGCTACTGCTGAGAAATCAGAGTCCTGGGGATTGAAGAAGGACCTGAGAGCGCAATACAATACATGTTACACAATATATGACTACCCACAGGTCTATCTGAGATCCCTCTTTAGAACAGAAGTATGTATGTGATAGGCTAGAAAGTCTGATCCGACATCTGAACTAGCTTATACACGCCATTTAAACCTCAAACTATGGACTCAAGGTACCCAATTCTGAAATATTTACTTGGCCAAAACTATCACTGAAGTCACAATTCTCACTTCAATAGCAGTGTCAGGTAAGTTCTACAAGGTCTAATTCCAAATACATAATAGTAATAGTGAGCTTCTGGGTGTATTTCAGATGCACAAACTACCAGAGCACTGACATCAAAGGCAATTATCTTGTATGCAACTGATGTTTTCCATCTCCTCTTTTACAGACAAATTTGGATGCAACCACAAGCCTGGTATGACAGAACACTTCAGTTTATAATAGACCGATACTTCCATACCGAATGACTCATTGCTTTGCATGCATTAATCAATCCACCGTAATTCTGAGTGGTGGATACAAAAAAATTGCCTCCATTTTACAGAGGGAAAAACCAAACGATTTAAACTGTGTTTTGGAAGAATTGAGATAGAAAAGTCCCCATCAACAGGCAAGATTAGAGCTTATTAGTTCCTAATTCTTATTTGTCTATTTGCACTATAAGGTGATTCATGCTTCCCTCATTTGCTGAATACTTTTGAAAGTAATTTCTAAAAAAATTATTTTCATAGGAATTTTGCCAGCATATGAACAAAGGCTCCTGACCCTAAAAATGTATTTGCAAGTGGGTGTTGTAAATTAAAAAGTATGGTGTTTTCACAGAACTACTGTGAAAACTGTTTCTGCTCTGTGCATTACAATGTGGAATATTGCATGTGAAGTCATAATGCACATTATATAATGAAAATATACAAATATAGAAAATCAGGACTTGTTAAAGCTTTTGCTTTATTATTATTAATGTAATTTAAGGTACAAAAATATGCCACACTCTCTGGAAGTGGCTGACAATTCAATGAATATGTTGAATGACTATTCTACAACTCTAGCTCCTAAAAACCCCACCCACTCACCATGCATATATTAATTTTCTACAGTCTTTTAATTTAATTTAGAAAAACTGAAGTCCAGTGTATTAGCATAGGACTCAACTCAGGCTTTAACTCAAATTTTTCCATGTTGGTATGGTATATAGCAAAACGTGAAATTTACCCATCAAGTTAATTTCTTGCTCCCCTAAGGCTAATTAGTGCAAATTAAATTTCCTGCTAATCATCCTAAGCAGCAAATGTGTGATATGAAAATCCAGCATTCCTACTGATTGTGATAAACCTCTGTCCACGTGACTTATGCACTGCATAAATATCTTGAAACTATTTTAACTGCAGTTTATAGACTGTTCCCAAAGTAGCATGGTCATATGGTGTTGCTTTTTGCCTTGTATTCACAGCTACAACACATTAAGGAAGGCTAGAAATACATTAAATACCTTATTCTTATTACTTTTCCTAGTAAGCATTATCTATGTTTGCCTCATGGATATGCTACTGTGAACAACAAAGTGGGGGACCAAAAGGATGAAGAGGAATAGAGGTACCCACAAGGATATGCCCCATGGAAGCTGATTTTCAATGACAGATGCACATGCTGACCCTGTCTGTCTGTAAAATGGAAAACAGCTAATGCAAATGTCCAGCATAAACTACTAGAGCTAATATTCACCTCCAGAAGAAACATTCATGGAAACCCGTATTAATAAGCAGACCTGTCCTTGGGTCACCATGTTGCCTTGGCACAGAAGACTGAAGAGGTTTCAAGGCTTTGGTTCTCTTCCTGAAGCACTCAATGGCTTAAAAAGATCATTTCATTTCTAGGATAAACACGAAACTCTCTACAGGGGTAAAAAAGCTTGTTTGTGCAGGAGATGGTATTTCCAAGAACAACAAAAGGCTGTGGAACAGCTCCTATAAAGTCTAGGGATCATCACAAACTGTGCATTTTAAGCGCAAAGGACTTTTCCTTGATTTTTTCTCCTCCAAACCGTAGTTTTGTATATAAGACTTCAAGCACATACGTGTGCGTACCCTCAGCTCTGCTGCATGCATACATGAAATCCTTTCCTGGGCATAGGAATATGAATGTGACCAACATGCTTTTCCTTCCCTTCTTGCCATACATGGACATGCTCAGGTGTGGATGGACACACTCCAGTTGTGTCTGCCATTGTACACCTCAACAGAATTTTAGCAATACCATATATCTTCTGCCAGAGTCAGCTAAAGGATACTTCCTAGGAGGACTCCAAGTTATGTGAAGGCAGGATTGCAGAACAACTTGATACCTGTGGCCACTTCCGGATGCAGTTTAGCCATCTTTGCACCAGAAATGTGAACTCACACCTTACAGAGCACAGAGCAATCTGGTCTTGGGTTTGCAATTCCCCAGGGGCAGCCACAGACAATAATGGCAAGTATAGTCTCAACAGTACATGGTGTAGTATCTTATCACCCCAACAGGGCTGAATGAAGCCTTATATGCTACTGCCATTGGACTCCATCATGGTTTAGAGCTTGGCTTTTAGTTCACAGAATACACTTTTAAGAATGCATCTCTGTGCGTGGCTTTTTAGTGCTCCTCCCTCCCACACCACACTTCCCTAAAGGAGCATCGTACGGACACCCTTAGAGCCAGTGCACAGATCTTTGCCACAGGAGCCCTGAGACTGCAGCAGCAGTTTGAGTATGGGGAGACTCTTGTAATTTCCTTTCCTGTTGTCAGGGCCCTGAGAGCACCCTGAAAGCACCTCTGCTCCAGGCTTGGGCTGCCGAGCAGATTTTCTTTCCAGCTTCTCAGGGGAATCGTTGCCCAGCTACTGCAAGGCTTTCTGCCTACATCCTTGTGGGGTTCCCTGCAACTGGATCTCCTTCCAGTCGTGTCTCCTATCCAACTGTTGCTCTTTATTCTATTCTACCCCCAAGGTCCAATCCTCCATTTTCTCACCTTATGATTGGACTTTGCATTGGTTATCTTCCAAGCTCACTGTTCAACTCCCAGTATCTCCCTGTCTTCTCTTCTCCCCCTCTCCTCACATGCTGCCCCTTTTTCTTGTGCTCAGGGAGGCTCACCAACCCTTCCCAAACCCACCCAATTTCCTCATTCTCCTTACTTAAGCAGTCTGGGCATTCTAGTCTCAGTCTCCCTGTTCTCATCCACTCTCCCCAAAACACCAGCTTCATGCCCACGTTCTCAGTGCCCTTCCTACCCAGCCAGGCTGTCCCAGCTCCTTGTCCCAGGCTCCTTGCCTCAGCAGTCTAAGCCCTCTTTCTAGATCTTGATTTTGTGGGTTTTTGCCCCAAGATTCTTTCTCTGCCCTTTCCCCTACTCTGCCTCCTCCTAACAGCAGATTCTTTCTCCAAACGAACTCCATGTCTCCTTCCTTCTTTCAGCTTCTTGTCCAGGCAGGGATGAGCCAAGAGGACCTCTTCCCTCTGTGTCCCCCACCCAGCCAAACATCTCCCCGTTCCCCATGTTTTTCTCACTGACTTCCAACTCTGCCCTACTTAATCAACTCTCCCTCACTTAATCAACTCTCCCTCACTTAATCATCCTCCATCTTCTCCTTTCACCTCCCAGTTACTATTTCTCTCCCATCTCCTGCATCAGTGTCATCTTGCCCTGATTTATTCCCTTCTCTTTTCTTTCCTCCTCTTCCCTCTTCTTTCCCCTCCATTCAGGTCATGTTGCTTCCTTTGCAGGGCCACCTGGATCCCGGGTGCATCCGCCAGGAGTGCAGGAGAAGGAAGGGCCTCCGGCTTTCGCATGCAGCACTGGCTGAGCCTTCCCTGCAGGCTTTGCAGTGGAAATGCCCACGAGTTGACATAGCGCTGAGCTGCAACACCTCTAGTTACTCTTTGCAGTTGGCATGTGGATAGCCCCATTGGACTCCTATGATGAGCCTTACTATGCTCCTGGGAAAGGGAATCCTTGGAAAATTTAGCTGTCAAACTCTAGTAAAGCCTACACTGAGTACTTGAGAATGGGCACTTTTTTCCCCCCCAAAGATTTATAAATTTGCTAAATTCAGTCAAATTTCCACAAAGAGGACAAAGGGGAAACCCCTGCCGCAAAGGTGAGGAACTCTACTCCAGAGCATACAGATTCCTGGCATTTACAAAAAACAAAGTTGCAAGACTTTTGTAACACGGACAAAATATTTTTCCATTTTGGGGGGAAAAAAATGCTTTTTGGCTTAAATAAAAAAGAACTAGCTAAAAGCAAAATTAATTTCAGCTTTATTGGGTCAAGTTTGGCAAAACCATAAATAAGTAGAAAGAAGGCCTTTTAATGGGACTTACCAAAGAATATTAATAAGAGATGCTATATCTTGTATATGCCTGCAAGAATACACTGGAACAGCCATGACTGCAGATGCTGAGGCTCTGAGCCCAATACTTAGGCTTAGGAAAGCAGACGTAGGTTCATACCTGCACCTATACAAATACTAACAGGCTCTTATAGTCACATTACCCAGAAAAGACATTTTTATAGTGTGAAATGTGACACCCCTCATTGTAAGATACTGAGTATACTAGAAGGAAAATTCACCTGCCCCTCAGCATTCAGGCTTTAATTCCAGATCACTGGAATGCTGCTTTAAATCATCGTTTTGTCCTGGGCAGCATCCTTCATCCCTAGCTGAGTATCTGGGGATGTACTATTTCCGATGAGAAGCCGGCACTGCCCCTTAACACTTGCTTCATTTGTGCCAGCAAATCCCCAGATAGCAAAACAAACTGACAAAGATCAGCTGGATTTAGCAACAGGTAACAGTTATTTATATGAAAATGTCTATAGGAAAGGCATATCTGAAGTGACTATTTTGCACAAACTGTAATGCTGTCATCCACTGGAATGACGTAGCTTTAGCCTATTCAGTGGTGTAACAGCTTGGCTACATGTGATTTTGTATACCTTTCCGGTGAATCAGAGACCTAAATACAATTTTCGAATTGAAGTAAGACAGGTAGACTTGTGACACTCCCCCAAATATAAGCAGTCCAGAAATGAATTAATTCAATCTATGAACATAGGCAAGAAGCTTTATAGGTCAGTAGCAGTTATATCATATATAATTTCTTAAATATCATTCCTGGGGAATTCTAAAGAAAAGAATGAAACCATCTGACATATTAAATGGCCCAAGGCCTCCCTCTGGGAGGAAGGCAATTAGGTCACGCTCCTGCTTTTTGGCCTGGGCATGCAACAAGAATGATTAGGCTGCCCCTCTGTCATCCTGATCCTAGCAATCATTATTTTCATGCTGTCCTTTCATTTATTTCCCCTTTTAAATATGTTTTCCTGAGTGTAAAATACCTTATTCTCTCAGGAATATGTTTAAGTCTAAAATTATTTTTCCATCCCAAATTGAACCAAAAAGTCCAATGATCTGTAGGTGGGAATGGGCATAATTTGTGAAGTTCAGGGGGTTTGTGAGCCTCAGACTGGCTATGAGCAGAAAGCCAGTTAAGAAAAATAGTTTGTAATGTAATTGTGGTACCACCACACACCATGTGGTGGTGATGGTACTGTTAGCGTTTGGTTTTTTCCCAAGGAAGATTTGAATAAACCAGAAAGTAAACATGTTTTTCTAGTTCACAGGAAACTGGTATTATTTGTGGGCTAGGAATAGAAGAACACTTCCCCCCTTTGTGTCCCAAAGATAGGCTGTCAAAATCTCAGTGCCCTCTCTACAGAATGAAGGTTCATGGCCTCTTTGCAGGAGCAGGGCTTGATAGCAAACCTCTCCTTGCTCACTGAGCTGTTCATGTGTTGCCTTTACAGTAGAAGCTCTCAGGGGCAGAGACTCAGATTTAGCATATACATATACACCATCTAAGATAACTGCCAAGTTGGTATAGAAGTGAAACAATGGAAGTGTTAATCAGTGAAATAAAAATATTGGTTTTATTGCTTCCAGGCTGGTTTTTGCAGCTCTGAATCCTGTCAAGTCCTATGTCTTCAATTAAAGCTAGGATATAAAATAAGTAATAAAACAGACACGAATATAAAAACATAAAATATAAAAAGCCTTTAAAAGTTCCACAGAATCAGCAACAGAATGAAAAAAACCCACCCTGTGACTATAGCTTAAAGGAGCTCCGTCTGGAAGCTCTGGTGCAGCCTGCAGCTGATTATCTTATCAACATCCTATAGATGGGCTTGAGAAACTCCACTGGTTGGGGCTGTGGGTTTTTTTGGCTCCCAACACAAAATGTTGAGCTGTCCTGTAAAGCTCTAGTCAGAGCATGAAAGTCTCTTGCTTGAGAGACTGTCACAGTCGGATCTCAGTAATGCCACAACCAACCCTCCCTCAGCCAGATGTAAGGGCTAGGGAACCAAGGAGAAGACTTCCCATTGATTGCAATGAGCTTTCCTGAGCATTGCAGAAGAAAGCCTGAGCTTTGTTAATTGTTAATTGATATCTCTGGGCATGGTTAATTGACATCTATGTGGGCCAGAGCTTGTATGTTCATTTACATATATTTTTATAACTGAAATAAACAAATCGGTATACACAGAGCAAAAATTTCATGGAGTTACACAGTGATGTCATGGCTGGTTTTTTGCCTGTAGTTCTATTTGCCCAAATTTGTTCCAGTGAAATAGCATATCAGGTGTGTTCCCCTCCCAGACACAGTCCATCTGGCTGGAATGTGGAGGGAGGCATCCCTCCATGAAGGTGGAGAACAGTAAAGCTCCAGTTTTCAGTACTATGACCCGCTCTCTGGAAGAGCTGCAAGGCAGGCTGCTCGTGGGAACGCCCCTCCACCTTTATAAGACTTTATCTGGTGAGCAGATTCAAACCCAAACAGCGTGGATCTGTCAATTCCCAGGAAAAGCTACTGTTAGATTTGATAGCATGGCACGAAAGGCAGTGAAAAGACAGTCTAATATTCTGTCTCAGAGATGTGTGGGCCATGTTGATTAAACCACCCACATGTATCCAAGGCAGAATCTGGCACACACAGGCCTGTCCTTTTTTTTCTCCCTATCTAGTGGGTAAGATTGGGCTCCTATCATTTAGACTACTTATAGGATAAAAATCATAATGTACGATTAATTTCCACTTGTAGGAAGTTTCCAATTATTTATACAAATTAAATAGTAAGTAAAATTAAATGCACAATTTAAAAAATATTAAAATGGTATTAATAATAATATACTAGAGTATACTAGTATACTAAAAATAATGGTATACTGGTAATATACTACATTGTATTCAAACATTCAGAAAACATCTGTATAATCTACAGACATTATAGATTTTAAACTCCATGAAGTCAGAAGACAGTGGAAGTACTACCTCCATATTGCTAATAAACCACAGCTTTTTGAGGAGTAAAATTAGCGGTATATACATTCTTCTCATGCCCTTTCAATTTTGTTTTTATCTTTAACAATCTACTTAGCACTTCATGGAAATTGGGGAAATCTAGGGTTTTTAACCATTTTGCCTTTTTTCTCAGTTTTGTAACAAAACTGCAAAGTGGAATGAGTAACATGGACTCAGCAGTGAGACTGAGTGACTTGAATCCTTTCCACATCCAGAACCCAAGGTTTTGGGGTGGTTTTGTTTTGCTCCATGATACGTTCATGCTATGTGCAATATCTTATTTATTTTATGTTAGTAATATTGCCTACAGTTAAAAGTTATAACCCAAAATACTAAAGCTTACAAAATTGTAAATGTCTAGGTTTCCCTCTCCAGTTCCCTCTATCCTGTGTAATTCAATCATTGTGTTAGGTTTGACTCTGCCTATACTCCAATAAGTATTTTCTAACAACAATTTACCCTGGTGAGGATTTGCCTCTATAATTTTGATTCAGTTGACAGTGTATTTCCTTTTTTCAAAAGTCTGTAACTAGCACTTCAATCCTCTAAAACACACTTGAGTCAAGAACAAGTAACAGAAACTTCATGACAATGAGACCTCAGCTTAACTCCCCACACCTTATGACCCTTATTCTCATAGACACATAATCTGCAACTCAGTTTTAAATCCATCATCTCTGTGAAGAGAGACAATATTTTACTATAATTCATTTTGGTAAAAAAAGTCAGAAAACAACTATAAAAAGCTCTGCGTGTCTCAGTAGAAAGCTAAACTGCATCAGCATAGTTTTTCAATAAGGCTCAGCCACCCTACCTATTACAATAAAATTTCCTCCCAACCCTTTCTTTATTATACCTGCAACATTCTACCCGTCTTTAAAGAATTGGTCACCTTAAAATTTAGAGTTTTCAGATCTAGAGTATTTCAGCCCCGGGCTAAGACAGTGTGGACCACAGAATGTGAAGAAGAAGTGGCAGAGTCCAAGACTGCTGTCACAGGATGGCAGATGGGCTTGGAGGGCACCTCTAGGGATCATCTGGTACAACCCCCCACTCAGAGCAGGGTCACCTGAAGTGGGTTACCTAGGACTGTGTCCAGTCAGGTTTTCAATATCTCCAAGGATGGAGCCTTCACGACCTCTCTGGATAACCTGTGCCAGTGTTTAACCATCCTTTGAGGAAAATGCTTTTTCTTATGTTTAAATGGAATTTTCTGTGTTTCAATTTGTGTCCAGTGCCTCTTGCATTTCACTGGGAAATGCTGAGAAGAGTCTGGCTCTGTCTTTACTCTGTCCCCATCATATATTTATATGCATTGATAAGATGCCCCTTCTCCAGGCTGCACAGTCTCAGCGCTCTCAGCCTCTCCCCATATTGCAGATCCTCCAAGCCCTTAATTATATTCATGGTTCTTCTCTGGACTCGCCCCAGAACAACCATGTCTTTCTTCTGAACAGTGAGCCCAAACTGAATATCTTACTCCAGGTGTGTCTCACCAGCACTGAGGGAAGGATCACCTCCCTGAAACTCTCCCTAATGCAGCCCAGGAGGCTGTTGGCTTCTTTGCTGCAACAGCACATTGCTGGATCACAGTCAACCTGAACTCTCAGCTCCTTTCCTGCAGGCCTCATAAACAGCACCTCAAATTGAAGCACAAGTAGGAGAGCACTGGCCCTGCATGGTTCTGTACCACCTTCAAGCTTTAAGTTTTCGCTCTGTATCCAGTGACAACACTCTAAGAACTCAGGGAGTCTGCTAACCGATCATAAAATGAAAACTCAGAGCCCATACAGTTTGTTGCTTAAACAACTGAATTAGGTTTCGAGTAGTACAGAGCAGGCCAAATTCTTACTCCACATTGAAAAATTCGGAATTTCTCATGGCAGACACATTTCTGAAGAAGCCTATGGTCTAAGCTGATTTTTTAGGCCGGAGGGGAGAAGGGTCTGAGGGGGTTACCCCTATTCTTTTTCCACAGACATACCTTAGGTGAGGAAGCTCCAGTTTTAACTGTAAAACTTCCCTATCTTATAAATCAAAACCATCACTCCTCCGCAAAGATCTATACACGAATATTTTAGCGAAAAGAATATTTATATTTGCATAAAAAATCTGCACTCTGAATGCGAATAAAGCCAGAACAAATGGCTTGCCTGGCTGCAGCATACAACCACTCACACTTCGGTCTGTGCTAATCATTCGGTTTGAAGAAATAGTATTTCAGTTAACTTTGTTCAACAACTGCAAAGAAGAAAGTTTTAAAGGCAAGCCAGAGAGGTTATTCACAGCTGTATGACAAACCACTGTCAAAACATAACAAACCACAACCAAACTCAAGCAGAAAATGACAAAATGTAAGACCATAAAAATGATGGAAATTGTGCAGGACAGGCATTTTAGATGAACAAATGCAATCTGTACCAGCATAAAGGACCAACACAGCACAGAAAATGATACCCAGAAAAGTCGTCTCAAGAAATAAAGGCAAAAACATAAAATTCAAATGACAGGACACCAAAAGAAACAGACAAAAACCAGGCAAACCATCCACTTGTATTAAATCAAGCATACCCCTGACCCCTGACTTCATCTGACCTAACAGAATACTAAACATGGCATGAAACAAAAAATTATGTAAAAGCACAAGCAAAATGACATTAAGATAAAGTGATATTGGCCATACCCTCACATACTGCCACAATTCTTTTATGCAGGTACCCAAGCTGGTCTGGAGCAGAACCTAGACAGAGAGCTCAAAACCAAAGCTTAGATACTGCAGAAAACGTGTGTGTACCTTTCTGTGACATGCTTGTGCTGGTGGTGGGTTAACTGACCAACCCACACACTTCACAGCAATCGACTCGATTAATCTCTTGTTGACCTGAATTCAAACAGTTCCACGAAAATTAAGCACACCAATTACCACCTGCAAAGAATTTGGCCATTATGCTGGGGATCTTCCTCTGCCCAGATTATGTAAATATTCAAGCTACTGTTACGAAAGTGTTTAGGAAGATCTGTTGTACTATATTTGCTAGCGCAAAGTTGTTCTGAAGACAGATGTCTACAAACATAATTCTACCAGTTTCTGATCTCCACTCTCTCCTCTGAACCATGTTGAGATGGGAAGCTGAGGCAGAAAAAAAAAAAGATCTTACACGTATTCTAGAAATACTATTAAACATTTACAGCCTATATGAGGGAAGAATAAACAACTGACAAAGTACTGATCTGAATAATGCATAGGTCCCTTTCACCCTTAGAAACATTAAAAGAGAAGCTGTGAGTTACTGAGACAGAGTACCCTGTGTACTGGATAGCTTTTTCACTTCTTAAGCTCCTAATTTACATCCAGGCAAAATCAGCAGCAACATATACCTTTCATTAGCTGTCACTCTGACAAATCCTATTTTTGGTTTCAGTCCAGTTTGTATCTGCCAGAAGAGCACCTCACATCACCACCACGATGCCTAATGAGAAGCCTGATGAGAAGCTTGAGGACGCCATTCCTGATGAGAAGCCTGAGGACAAGCACAGGCTGCTGGGACCTCACAGGGCTCATCTCAGACAGAATTTACCTCTCTTGGATGCTTTTTCCAGCTCTCCACAAGCTCCCTTCTGCCGAGAGAAAGCTACTAACAGTACTTCTGACAGCTAGTTTTAGTTAGTTAAAGCTACTCCTTTACTGTGGTTAGCAAAGTGTAAACATAGCCATGAGTGCGTCTACAAAACTTACTGTAGGCAGACACCAACTTGCTCTACTAACGTTCTAAGTAACCCCAAAGCTACCTGTTTGCATAGCATGGCACCACGTCTGAGCAAGTAAACCCCGTGACAAGGCAGGATATATTTGTTTGGGCTCCAAGCCAGATGAAAATGGCCACAAAACATCTGGTCAGCTACATGTGTGGGCAGAATGGGCTCCTATAAGCATTTGCCATATAGGCATAGCTGACCTCAATGCTAGAAGACTTTTTTTTCATGGCAAGACTGAAGCCCACAGGTAGGCGATGTGAAGGAGAAAGATAGTCCCTTCCCTGAACAGAGGACTTCATGCTCAAACACTGTCAGTCAAGCATCACAGCACGGTCCACATTCAGGTGAAAAATATCAGAGGTGATGTGTGGTGATACGTGCATCAAAGGGGACATAACATAGTGGGGAGTGTGTCTGGAGAACTGGTGGGAGGTGAGGGGTTACGGTGATATGATAAAAGATACACACGGCATTCTCAAAATCCTCAAATTGCATTGAGCACATGTGGATTGATAACCAGCATGATTTTTCTGGTAATTTTATGCTGTAGACGTATGAACAATATCTCACCAGTGGATAATATCAGTTGTCGGTTATATACATGTTTTATAACAACCAGAACACTCTTTTTCAAAAAGCCGTTGGTGGTTGGCTTTGATTTCTTTTTTTCTGCAGCAAAGCTTGGTTTCCCACTCTCTTTCTCTTTCTCTTTCAAGCTCATGGAAGCTAACTGCAGAGAAAGTAAAAAGGTATTCAACACACTAGACAAAATAATTAGGAAAATATTCTACCATTTAAAAATGTTTTGTTGGTTTTAAAAGTGCACCTTGTTTATTACGCTTAAAATGAAGGCAAGTGCCCTGTGTTCAGCTATACAAATCAGATGTCTGACAAAATAATGTCAAATAATAAAGAAGCACTTTCAGAAAAGGGCAAGCAATGTAACAGGTTTATAAGCTTCAGTCAGAACACACGTTATACGTAGTTTTTAATAAAATTTTATGCAGCAAGTAATGCAGAATGCTCTTAACTTTAAAAAGGTAACATCAGTAGTAAGTGCTGTAACAAATCTGTGCTGAAGTTGAAACAGCCTCTTCCTATGTTTTCTGTCCTTTTAGCTGTATGATACATTTTTTTTCCACATTTCACAGAGAGTCATTATATCACCTTCTTGATATATTTTTGCTACAATGACTCACTGTAATTTCTGGAACCACTACAGGTAAGATGCAGTTCCCGTGATAATGCTCAACTGCCACTGTGAGGACAACTTCAGAGATGCACTGAACATAAAACATAACAAGCACCACACAGAATCAACCCAAATGCCCACCCAGATCAACACCTGTTCCTGACAACAGCCAAACTAAAAACCTAAGGAAAAAGTGGGGGAAAGGAAACACAAGTGTGACATGATCCTTTCCATGGTCCATCACACCCGCTTCCAAACATGAACAGGTGGAAAGCTACCAAGGTGATGGTTGCATTCAATTGCACAGGGAAGTCATGGCTACTAGCAGCTATTAACATCCAAGTGAAATGAGATAGCAGGGAACCTCATGCTCCAAATACCAACCTAACAACTCTTAATTTAATTACAGAAAAATGTATACAAACTTCATGATCCCAGACTGGAAACTTAAAAAAAAAAAAAAAAATCTCTCTTGAAACATATTTTCTTACAGAACTGAAGAAATTCAAGGTCGGATATTCTTCTCTAAAGGTTTAGGAATAACATTTTTCTTTCAGCAGTGTTGATAGGGTTACAGTGCAATGCTGCCAGTAAGCGTCCCTGTTGATACCAGGGAGAATGATCCAGATCGATAACTCGATGTTCTGATATCTTAAAATGCATATGACTATCTAATTCAAAATACATCTTTGACAAATTAAATCTAT
Organism: Anarhynchus alexandrinus; assembly: GCA_008711295.1. Taxonomy (NCBI): domain Eukaryota; kingdom Metazoa; phylum Chordata; class Aves; order Charadriiformes; family Charadriidae; genus Anarhynchus; species Anarhynchus alexandrinus. The sequence goes on from VUYV01000161.1 coordinate 1,892,406, forward strand.
TTTTTCAAAATCTGCCATATTTGAAAAATGTACAGAAATCACCTAATGTGGGAAAACCGATTTAATTTGTTATCTTTCACATTTTTTATGGTCAAACATGACTCTGGATTAAAAAAAATAAGACACTGCTTCTGGCAATGTAAACATGCAAATATGGTGCTGTATACATACACATTTGAAATATCCTCCTGGATTTCAAATAATTTGTACATATTTCACAACTGAGAATATTTTTTTTAACAGCAGCATTGCAAACAACTCAGAATCTGGAAACAAATTTGTGTGCCAATTACAGCAGTGAATAGTTAGCCGACTTAATTGTTTACAAAGCCTAACACCACATAAGAGTAAGCTTTGTAGGAACCAATTCAGACTTTTGTTATAAGACAACTAAAAAAGGTGCTGGAATAAAATGCATAAAATACCAGTCCAAAATTGTTACGTTGTGGGCATCCATTACACAGAAGAGTAACAGAAAGTAACACTCCTACAAAGTTATTTTTTCACCATAACCATAGAAAAATATCTCTGCTTAAAGTCGGTCTTCCTTCAGTACACTTATACATGAATATTTTCAAATTATTTTTCCCCCTGTTAATCCTGATCGGACTTCAGAAGTTATTCAAGGACAAATCCTGGTCCCTCATCGATCTCCACTTAAACAGCAGGAATTTTTGCTAGCATAATGATAAGAAGAATTGAAGAAAATTATATTATTTTTTTGTGAAGTTATTCACCTAAGAGGTAAGGCAGAGGAGGAGTGCTGTACTGTGATGCAGGACAGGTAACTGCACTGTTTCTCCTCCCTATGTGTCTGGATCATGTCAATACAGCCCACTGCGTGTAATTTGAAAACCTTGGAAAACACGGGCTTTGCTCTGCAACTACTCACTAATACAAACTGAATACTGTATATTATTTTTTCAGCAAAATTGTGGATTAATTCAAAACTAAAATGTCATTTTGCTACAAAAAAAAAAAAGAAGAGGAAAAATCACCCACAGTAAGGCATAAGGAAAGCAATTTAGACAAATAAGAGCTGTTCCCAGACCTCTGCACAAACCTTGGACTGAATATGACATTTAAAATTTTTGGATCAGCACTTTTGTATTTTGTACAGTACTTTATCCACAACCCTCCTATCCTCCTGTTCCTAGAATCAGCACAGCTAGAAATATAAATTATAAGGTTATTCTTGCATACCTCACATCTGGTTAGAGTTAGGAAGTGCTAAAAATCATATGAGGGAGTTTACTCTCGCAGGCTTTTGAGCCTGAAATTCTTGTCCTTTCCTGCCTTTGCGAGAACCTGAAAAGCAAGTGGTTCTTAAAAAGGGATGGCTATTTTGCTTGCCATTGGAAAAGAGTGAAATAACTTTGATGGTCTGAGCTATGGCTTGGAACGTATAAAAAAATCATTAAATATTTGAATGCATGCAAGTTAACATAGAAAAAAAAATCGCAGCAACCAATGTGATACTAAAGACTCTTCTCCCCTGGGCTTTGTACTCAGTGGGTGCCCACACTGACTGCACAATATACCACAATGCACGTCACATAGCTGCAGAAAAGATTCATGGGGTGGTTTGGTTTTGCCGCCTTGTGCAACCGAGTCTCACCTGTTACTGCAGATGAAACTTTATCAGTATATAGGGACCTACACTTCTGAAACAAGAAAATATCGACCTTCTCTTACAGTATTTTCTTTGTGTCTACATAATGTGCCCACTACAGGAGCAACAAACATTTAGCAGACTGATTCTGAATTTCTTCAGGCTAATCCTCTATGCCTACACACTCACGCAATATCCTACTGGGGTGGAACAGGAGCTTCTAACCATACGCACATTGTGCCAGCAAAAACAGCATGGGTTTGATTTCCCAGAGCTATTCCCATGAGGTGGTGTGCAGTGTAGTCACAGGCAGTGGCTCTGAGTGACATTTCTCACCTTTAATTTCTCCTAAAAATCCGCCACTTCCAAGGCAGATGGCAGGCTACACCCCCAAAGAGGCAATTTCACAGGAAGCCTTTGCTCTGTGTGGGGATGCTGCGTAGGGGAGCTGAACTTTTGCTCCTCCTCGGTTATTTCCACCTGCTTTTTTCCTCCGAGTTTCATCACTTGTATGTCATCCCATTCACATTTTACTCTCCCATGTCGAAAGCCGTATGCTCCATTCAGTGTCCTTCAAAGAGGTACTCACATAGAAGTCACTCACAAGAAGGTCACCCAAAGCCTTTCCATTGAAGAATATGTGTTTGCCACTTGTTTGTGAAGTTATCGGTGCTCCGTATGTTCTGAGTAGTGATAAATGCACCCATAACTGCAGAAACTCAAGAAAGATGATGGGAACGGTTGAATTTCAGAACACAGGTTTTCATGCAACTGTGAGAAGATTTAAGAGCAAATGGTAGTACTAACAAAACAACATTTTTGTTTACTGCATCAGAGCTACAAGTTACACTTGAAGAATGACATTCTTAACAGTGTCAGGAAAAAGTGGTGTTTACTTTATAAGGAGTAAATTTTAACCCAAATGTGATTAGAAACCAAGAGAAATTCTTACTTTTTTTTCAGAGAAACTTCTATATTTACACTCCAGTATCACAAAAAAAGAGATTACAATATCTATGTTGTGGGTGTCTTCTTTGTCACCCCAGTGATTCCAGAAATCAGGAATATTTTGGTATATTCTATAGGGATATATTTGAAATACAAAACCTCTATATAACTAGCTGACTGATGCAGAATAATCAACTCCTTCCCATGCGCCATATTCACTATACTGACTGTGATATGCTGGGTTGACATTTCTTGGGCATATGTAGCAGTGCTCCCTACCAAGTTTGCGAACTAGTCCCCAGAGGGTGACTGCCAATGGCTGTTTCTTAATGGACACAGTGAGATGACAATTATAGGGGATTCTTCCAACTACCTATCCATATATGTATTGTTCTCCTAGATTCATCAGGAATTACTATGTTGTCTTTATTAAATGGGATACTAAGCAGGAGTCTTGCTGAAACATCAAATAAAAACTGTAGTGCGGCAACATTAGATATGTTGAAGGAAAGAGTCATCAGCCACTTGCATATCTGCTAGCCACAAGAATACACTACTGCAAGATGGATGATCCATATTATTGATACCACATTGGTGTCACTGTAATGGAAAATTATACAGGTTTTCTTTTTGTCTTTTTCACCATTTTTTCTCAATGCATCACTGACAGCAGTAATATGAAACTGCTCTTGTTTGAAACGTAGTGGCCTAGAAAATATATAAACTGATGCCAGTGTGTTGCTACAGAGCAGAAGGATCCCAGCGGGCTCCCTTTATAAGATTATTCCAGTATGGGTCAACTGTTGCAATATTCAGCAACCTAAATATCATTAATGGAGTTATTCCCTACTGTGTCCTTTCCTATCTAACACCTTTTTGAGCAAAAACTTGGATATTTCCTCCAATACATATTTTTGAGTATCCCACTGATCTTGCTTGTTCTTGGAAAACACCCTGGAGTTCTGCAGAAATGAATCTCATGTTGCAGCTTTGCTGTTTTCCATGGCATGCCAGGCCACGCTACAAAGTGGTGTGTTCATCTGGTTCGCTCTACACCACAGTTCTACTTCCTGACTCCCCGGCACAGCTACAAGAGACATTCACTTCATGCATGATATTGTTGGTAAAGTGAAGATCCTCATTACCTGAAAAAGTTTCAGAAATGTAGGCTCACTTTAAGAGCAAATCTCTATCTGATTTGGCACAAAGTTACTGTCATGAAAGACATTGACAGCAAGGGATGATTCCATTCCAGAGTTGCAAAATACAGTTTGAAAAAAGGAAACAGACCGTTGTGTTTACTTACTTATGCTTTTGAAGTATGCAATACAGAACCCCCCCTCAGCACCAGTGTGGAGTCAAGAGCAGTCTTTGCTGAGATACAGAAGGGACCCTGCCTTTAAGAAGACAAACTTCCCTGTAACTCTTTACAATTTAGTCTGACTACATGCAATACCATTTGTCGCTGCAATGCACTGTCAATTAACATATGCAAATTATGAATTAAAATATGCAAACCATATGTAAATCACACTTATTTTTAAAAGGCTTGCCTAAAGAGGGGGATGTAGCTGTCACTTTTAACAATAGCAAACACCTAATAGCAAACGCCTACATGTAAAATTACTAAAAAGACACAGTAGTGGTGCAGTGTTGGAGCACATCTGAACCCACATCCTCTTTCAAGACACAAAATAAGTTTTTATGGGGTTTTATTTTGCATTTTTTCATGGTGTATTTCATACATGTGCCTACTAGTGAATGCATTAAAACAGGATAACTGGAAATATTGCAACAGATAAGGTTGCAGAGAACAACCTTTCCCCCTGAATATGCAAGCGAGCATATAATGCTTTGCGAGAGAGATGGTTAAGTACTAAAAAAACCTTGTACCATGAATAAAAAGGAAAGACTTGGCCCGCGTTATTATGTCACTGCTTTTCTGTGAGAAGTTGAGCCCTAAAATGGAATCACAAACTCATGATGAGCCCCAAAGCCTTTCTTAATTTATCATCATTTTCCCTTGAAAATCTTGAGAGCAAATTTCAAAGCCTCTCCCATGTCTTCTATAATGTCCTATGGCGTACAGTAAACTGGGAGCAATTACTTCATCAAGAAGCAATTGATTATTTTCACTCATGCCATAAAGATAGGTACTGAACATGTGGGAAATTGAAACAGAAAGCTTACTGCAAATGCTTTCTCTGAAAATACTGCTCTTACAGCCTAGTTCCTAATCTACACACAGTTTGATAGAAGTATAATTGTAGGACAGTAAATATTACTGAAATACTTATAGCAGCAACACTTCAAGAGCAGTCACAGGACTTGTGGGTAAACAGACATTATTCAGGTAATGCTTATTCCTCTTTACATACAGGCACAAAGCATGCCATTATAAATGTATCACCATGAAAGGCATTAAGGACGACTTCTTCATGTGAGCAAAGGCTCCTGCTCGCAGGCAAACCCATGCAGTAGGCAGAGCGGGAGCAATGCAAGACGTGACCAGCCTTAGCTGCTTGCTGTCATCCTGCTGGGAGTTACGAGCCCACGAGGAGACACCACAACAGTCCTCCTGAAGGCTCCTACTCCAGACAAGGGCTTAGTGGTGGCTGAAGCCGACTTGGCAAGGCAGCGTGTGTCAAAAGCCCCTCTGAGGTCAGTCACCTCCAGAGGAAGAGCTGTAGGAAACAGCATGGATGGGCACTTTTAAAATAACTACAGCTGTCTCCACATGTGACTGTACTCTACCAGTGTGGTTTGCAACCATTATTTAATTGTAATTTCAGCTAACCATTTTGCAGTAATTGATGTCTGAATAAGAAATTCAACAACTACCTATATGGCTGAACAAATTATATTCTGCTTATAATACTTTCTTAACTCAGCCACCCACTATGGCTGAAATATTTGATTGCTAAATTGATTTTTCATTAATTTAATCTTCAAGGATGATTATTATTCTGAAGCTGGACCACACACAATAAAAATAGGCATTTTATTAGTCATATAGCCATAGAGCACATAGTGAAAAAGGCATGTGCCCTGGCTGATGAATCCTGGCTGATGTATAATTTGTTGTTCCAATGCCAACTTGCAGAGCACCATTACTTCATCACAGTTGGTCTGATAGAAGTGAAAAGAAATTTGGGTCCCATTAGTCCTTTTAAAAAATCTTGACCTTGAAAATATGAAACTACTTGGAAGACATTATTAAATAGCTGTAATAATAAAAAATAATCCCACCACCAAAGTTTTAAATTAAGAAAAGCTCTTTCTCATTTCAGGATACATTTGTTATTTGGAAGGCAGTGTGTCCTGAAAGTGCTCTGTGATAGTTCCACAGTAAATAAATGCTTTTAAAACCATGGAATGTGATTACCATAAAATACATCCTTGCAAAAAACACAATCAATTAGCAAAAGGTCTTTAATACCAGACACTTTACAAATACATGCCACTGAAACTACTCACAGAAATAAATGTTTGTAGGATAGCAAGAGGGAGACCTTAATGCATTTTCAGTGAAAACTTGCTAGGAAGAAACTACACCTACTCCAGTGAATAAGAGACGTGGTCAGCAACATAAATTAGTGGTTGGTGCAAGCCATCTCAAAACCCCTGCTTTGGTAATGTTTTCAAATTACCTCTTTTTTCTGGCAGTCATCACTTCCCAGGTCTTAACTATCCCAGCCAAAGCAAAGCAGCAGAATACTGCTGACCTCCTCACAGTCCAGAGAGGACAATTTTATTTCTAAGGTTAATATTCTTCCTTTTGGTGAGATTTTCCTTTCATTTCTGAGAGTAACTCAGGCCCATAAGACTTCAACATGATGCCCATCAACTAATGAATTAATCAGCTACACCGAAAACACCTAAAGCCCTGGACTGACCTGAAACTAGTAATGTCTCAACCAGCTTAGACCCACCAGGGACCTGTCTTTAACACTAGATCTTTAAAAAAGAAAATGGAGAAGAAATGGAGAAAAAACTAGCTTCTGTGACATTTTCTCTCCATATTATGGTTACATAAGAATCATAACAGCTTGTGTGATGAAGGTGTGAGGAAAGGAAGTGTAGTAATACAAAAGACATAGATGGTTCTTGACATATGTCCTTTTTGCTGCTTAGCAACCTGTCAGTGTACTGCATTCTTTTTTTGTTTCAACTTTCTGCAAAAAGGGTGTTTATACTGGAAGAATTGGGTTTTTTGCAGAACCCTGTGCACAATCTTTTGCAATGTCTGTAATGGTAAAGCAGCGGATACTTTGTGCTGAAGAGAGTCCAGAGGGTTCTGTAATTGTAATACTAAAATATTTTTCAAGCAAGATAAGTATTCTCCAGTAGTGTGAGCCAGGCAAACCCAAGATGCTCCTCCCTAAGAATTTTCTTCTACTTTCTTTTAATAACAACTCTCTTGTCATTTAAAGTGCTCAATTAAGACATACCACCCCCCCCGCCCCTTCAATCCATCACTGTAGGCAGTAACTTGAAGAACCACTTCACAGTTGAAATTAGTTAACCTGGACTTGCTTTGTTCGCCAGAGCCCCTTTCTTTTCTTGCATATATTCTAAAATTATTTTTATTTCCTAAAGTCAGAAAATAATTTAGGCCATTACAAATATATTTAATAGGAAAACTTTCCTGTATAGTTATTTGTAACTGACAATCATCTAAAGATCAACATTTTTAGCTGCCCAGAACCTTCACTTTTATTATCCTGCTAGAAATTATGTGCATTTGAATTTCTACTGATGGAATTCACATCGCAAGGATCGTACCCTCCAATAAGTTCCTTTTATATTCTGAGCCAAATTCAACCTCTTACTTCAGTAAAACTTACTACCACGCTGTTCCAGTGAATCAGTTGTGGAAGTGAACATACAATGGAGAGAGCAGACACTATGTTTTTCATATTTTTTAAGGTTTGCACTTGTGTCAGCAAAGACGACCTGAGTTTTACTGGTATTAAATGTGTTATATGCCCTCTTAGCAGCCCAGCAGTTTTATTTACACCCATTTTGTGTTTCCTGTGCCAAAAGTATGTAATGTAACCTTAACATAAATAATTCCATGATTTTTTTTAGAATCCAGTCCAGCTTTTGTACAATCTAAAGTACCTCTAATAAATACATAAATCTTCTCAGTCTGAGTACTTTTGAGCGATGTTTTAGGTATGAATGACGATATCTGAGTAATTTTGAGCAATGTTTTAGGTATGAATGAGGACACCTCTCAAGGAAAGGTTGCATCTTGCTGTTCACTATCAATTTGAGGCTAAATAAGCTAGCATGGTCTAAGCAAGCAGTACCACATGTAATGCATACATAGGTGATTAACAGCGATGAAGAACATAAGACCTCATAAATCTGCAGATTTAGACCCCTACTGACTCAGCAAATCACATTGTATAATCTTTTCCACGAGCTTACTGAGCTCTGTCTTAAAACTGGTTCATTTCTTCCTCCAGTGCTACTACTGATTCAGACCCCACTGATCTGACAATTAGAAATGTTCTAATTTCCAGCCTATATTCACTCATATCCATTTGTTTTAGCATCAAGTGCCACTTTTCTCCCACACTGCCATTTACACCCCTGAAGAGCATGTGGACAGCAATCCAGTCTCCTCTCAACCTTATACTACTGGACTAAACAAGCCACAACCTTTTACTTTGCTTGCACAACATCAGCTTCTGTATCATTCTAATCATGCCTATAGCCCTTCTTAATGTTTGCTCCTCTCGGATTTCATCTTTCTTAAAAATGGGTGTCCAGTTTTTCAAATGTGAGTTCTTCAGTGGTGCTAAAACATTAACATTTCCCTGTCTCGGCAGGAAATATCTCGTTTGATACTTTCTAGGATCGCATCGCTTTCTTCACAGCTGTATCACATCGATGACTCATATTCTATGACTGATTGTTACACACAGGTCTTTTACCTCCTCTGTCATTTTCAACTGATAAGTCTCTAGCAGAAATTCTTTTTAGCAGCCCTTAAGTGCCATCCGTACTCTTAAATTTCATCTCATTTCTATTACTTGAGTCCTCAAGGTCAGAACATTTTTCCTGTGTAATATTCTGATCATCCTTTATATTAATGATGCCTCACAATATTTTGCCAGCACCAAATTCCATTCCTCTACTTCTACATTTTGTGCCAACATCATTAATTAAAATGTTAAGTAAGTCAAGTCCTCTAGATTGATCCTTGAAAAATTCTGCTGATATCTTCCTTGCAGTGTGACAGTTCTCCATTTAACATAGCCTGTTGTCATGTCTTTTTTATTCAGCTCCATTCCGTTCTGCAGTACCACTACTAACATCCACCTTGTTGAACTGGACTGATAATTTCCCATGTGTGATCCTGTATCAAATGCAGAACTCCAGATAATATCAGATCTACCACATTTCCTGCATCTAGGTATCAGTGTAGTTTGGGATAATAACTGATAAATCTATGTTGCATTTGTTCAAATGTTCTAATACTGTGGTTTCTTAAAACTAATTTAAAGGTCAGACAAAATGAGATGGTAGTAAATTACGTCTTAAGAAAATTATTGTTAAAGAAATTTTAATTCATGAACAACCCATGAAATAAAGACAACTTATATGCAAGAAATAAAGCAAAGCACTAAGAAATCAGCTATTAACCAGCAGTAATCTAAAACGGTTGTTAGAAAGAGGATAACTTATCTTGTAGATTTGGTATAGAGCTGTAGAATACAATGTGTTGCAAGAAATAAACATTCTTATATGAACGTGTGTTTTAAATATAACTATTTTCCTCTATCTATTAACAAACTAAGCATTCATGCATCTTCACAATACAGGAAAATAAGTGGAAAAGCACAGATCTGTGAGAATATATAAGGCTTCTCATAGAAGGTGGAGCATAGCAAGAAAAAGCCATTATAAGTGCTAGGCAGAAAACTGAAAAATGACAAATACATGGATTTCTGCTCTTAAAACAGATAATGCGTTTTCCAGGCTGGTTAGAGACTTGATTAGAGACTGATTAGCATTGTGCTCTAGCAGGGTTATCGAGCTTGCTATTGCTAGAAAGTAAGTCAACGTCGTTGAAAGATCTGTAGTTGTTAGCCCAAATTCAGCAGTTAATATGTGGCTGTGGAAAGTTTTGGAAGATGCTCTGTGCCACTGGACCCAGATTTTCCTGGGGCCTTTTAGGTCTATACTGGGAAACTGTACTCACCCAGGAGGCAACAACTATGAACTGATAACAAGGATGTTTCTGAGAGCATGTAACTAAATTAACACGCCTATCTGCAGCTGAAAGAAACGTCTGACCAGAATGTAACACTGCAGCTTGCCTGAGCTTTAAACATCACATTGAAAGAAACCGCAAGTAGCGAATATGGCAGTCTGCTGTCTAATTTGAAAGGATGCTCTGAATGAAAGACTGCCCAGGCCCAGCCCAGTGGCCAGCTGTGCCTACTGGGATTGCCTCACTGTCTTCTCCTGCTTTCTGGAGCTCCACGGCCTCCCATCCATTACATGCTGAGAGTGCTCATGCCCTTCGTGACATGAAGGACGCTGCTTACATGTCCCATCATGGCTCAGGAGGCACATATGACAGGCATGTGGCTGCTCTATACTTGATTCCTGCTTTACCTGGACCACAGGACAACCACATCTGTAGTCAGACAACAGGACAGGGGGCCACTATACACTTCCCAAAGGGCCTCTATAGGCTACTCCAGCCAAAAGGTTGGAAATACTGCCAAGAATATGTCAAATCTATCACCACTAGCTATGCCAGTTCCCTCCAGAATATTACATTAAGGTCAGTTCTGCAGCCTTAGCTCCAAATCGCTTAAAGATCTGGGTGTAGGATGTTTAAAAGAATGTTTAAAGCTCAGGAGTGATGACCCTTTTCCTCTGGTGCAATGTCACTCTCTATCACATGAATAAAGTTAGTCTCTGCAGCAGCTTCCTTCTCTCCTAAGGTAAGACTGAGACACACGCTTCCAGGCTTGAAGAGCAGGTTTTGAATTTATTTCCTTCACCCTGGACTTTGTTAATATAAACCTGTAATGTAAAATGTTTCTACAGTTTAAATATGATCTATTCATGACAATGAACAGATTTCTACATCTTCATTGCACTAAATTTAATCATGTTTCTCAGAATCATTACAGACCACTAAGAAATGCTGCTGTCACCTCAGAGATTATTTAGTTACTGAAATTAGTCAAGACCTTCTGGGATACCCTGTAACATGCATGAAGGCAAAGTTACAGTTAACAGGAGGAATGGTGGGAACAAAGAACCTAACTACACATTTTTTCCAAGAAGAAAAAAATCAAGGTATTGATTACAGACAACAAGAATAGCAAAATGAAAAAAAAAATATGGTCTGGAGAATGAATCGGATGATATTAATTAAAAGATGAAAACTATTGTTTTCTGAACGAAGCTATCAGCCAAACTATCAGGCAGATTCTACTTCCCCCTATACTATCTATATCGGACACGAAAGTTTTAAGGTCCAATGCCAAGTACATTGGTAGGAACAGATGAAAAAAAATTGAGGAAAATTAGCCATTTCCTAGATTACCACAATGGCTTCTCTTACTTTCTTTTAAAATGTTAAACATCAATAGCAATACACAATATTCATCACAGATACAGCTGAATATAAGACTAAGTCATGTTTTTCCTATATGATGAACTAGACTATACATAATTTTCTAGAGAAGTAACTTGCATGACTGTGGGATTAAACTTTGTCTCTATACGCTTTTGAGCAGCGCTGTTGCACTGAACTACAGTACTCTGAGCAGGAAAGTAAATGGGAACAGGACCCAATATTTCTCATTATGGATGGTAACAATAGGAATAAATAAAAATAACAGAGTTCATAACTCCATGAGCTGCTTCTATTACTACAAGAACTGCAGGTGTCAGAATAATTCCTCATTTGCTGCACAGGGAATATCACTGGAACTTGCACTGTCTCTAATGCCAAAATCGTCTTTGTAACCCATCCTGTGGGCACATGCATTTTAGTGATCTCCCTCACAGAAGGTAGTGTTTGCTCACTCCTTTTTAAAATTCTTTTCCAAATGAAAAATAAAGAAAACAGAGGGGAGTACAATCCTGTACAATCACCTTAAGAAAGGCCCTGAATGAAAAAGGAATCAGTTCTGTAACACACTCCCTTCTTCTCTATGATTTCATGAAGGAGTCTTCCCCCTGGCCTTTCCTCAGAGACTGGAGGGTTTCTCTTCATGGCATGTACATACCACCATGCCAGAGCAAGGCAACACAGTACAAGAGACTGTTGATCCAGTTTCTGATGCTGCACCTCAGTTGGCCTCAACATACACGGCTCACATATGCCAGACCAGATTCTGTACCTCTACCAATTTGCAAGGGGTCTCCTTGGTGGTGTCTGGTCTCCTGGGACGGCTTCTAGGAGCAGCCCCTGATATTGCAATTATGCACAGTTGCAATATAATCTACTGGACAAAGTCCTACTCTTGCATTAGCTGAAACCCGTAATAACAATAACTGCTTTCCTGCAGGTATAGCACAGGAAAAGTTTTGCATGAAGTCTCTTCAGGTCCCTCACAGTGGAGTGGACGTGAGTTAAAGAGGAAAATTTAACCCACTAAGGTGAACTTCTGGTTAACTTCTACTTCTATTTTTCCACTGTTTAATTCTTTTAATAATATAGTCTTAGTTTGCTATGGAAGAAGACTTATTCATGGTTTAAACATACAAACATAATGATGCCAAACAGCATAATGAATCTGTAACTGATATTTAAGCATAAATAGCTCACTACAGTATAAACTGTTACCTCATTATTTTATACATATGTGTAAGGGTGTGTGCCTGTGTACACCTACACAAACATATTCCAAATATAATCAGCAAAAAATCTTGGTTACAAAACAAAGGAAAATCTTTAAAAATCTAACAAGTATTATCACACAAATTTTCAAAAAAGTACATATAACAGGCCAACATGCCAAGTAGCTTTCTTAACATTTTATATCTGGCACTCAGATGATGAGTACCTTGTACTTAATAGTTGAAGATGTCACCTAAACAGAATGCTCTTCAGATATTTTAAGCTGTGTAAAATTTAATATACCCTTTCTAACTTACAGCTTTTTCTCTAAGCTATGTGACAAACGGCTATACAATTTAAATAAAATAAATAACTTGCATCCAATTTGCAGATTCATCATGCACAGAGCTCTTTGGAAAATTCTTATTCTGCTTTCACCTTCATACATAATATGTGAACACGCACATTGTAACTACCATCAAAAATATTTTTATAGGGTTTTCATCCCTCCCAGAGGAGTTTAAAACTCAGAATTCAGGACTTGAATTTTACATCTTTCCTTTGAAAAATCTAATGGACCCTTCCAATTATTAGGTTTTCATTTAAGTACTCAAAAATACATTCATAAAAAAACATATGTAGAAAAGTAGCAACATATACCTGGACATAACCTATAGGATGAATTAAAGTAAAAGCTAAAGTAGAATCTATAGTGTGCACGCTTTGCCAAGTCTTTCAGTATTAGACTTTTCTCTGAGAGAAGTGGTTCCAACTGGGATGTTATTTAATATGGCAGACAGATTCTATCCAGCTGCTCCTTTTATATCCAGGGAAACAGAAAAAACAGCCTGGAGATGTCTTACTATTACTTTTGCAAAATCCTACTTTGAACAAGTTACTAACAATAGAGAAAACAGCTTACTGATTCTTTAATGAGTGCAATACATAGCACAACATTTGATCTTGTATGCAAGGTATTTCTTGCAATGGAAAGTTATTCTACAAGAGAGTACAAAATTAAATAAACCATTAACAGGAAAAATCAACAGCACACAGGTGTGAAGAGTAAATACCAAAAAAGAAACAAATGGGTAATACCATCCTGGGATATTTGTGAGAGACATTACTTGTCCTATTACATTAATCACATTAGTAATGTAAATCATAGTTAGGTGAAAAGGTGTTTTAGAACCAGCTGGGTATTTTTATATACAGTGATAGTCTCTGAATTAAACCAGCTAAAAATCAAACTACTTCAAATGGAACAGTAAACCATATGCTGCTGATCCACAGCAGCACATCTTCTTTTCTAAACCCAAAAAGTTTCAGTTGTATATATTCAAAATGTTCTTGGCTTCATGTTTTTCCAGATATCAAAGGCAATGGATGTTATTACTACATCGTATTCTATGGCATTACACTCTTGATTTTATCAATCCAATACAGAATTTGACCGTGATAGTTAGAAGCTGAATACTGTCATAAGTATCTAGTGTCCCTACTGACCACTCACTTGACAGTTGACCAAAATTCTTCCAAGGAAAACCAAACCCTTCCAGTTTTAATTAACAGACTGTAGCTAGCATCCTTCCTGACTTACCAATTATCAGTGAAGGTGTAAAGAGTCTTGTTAAATAGCTATTGTAATCAGATAACAACGTGGAAATACGGACACTATTTCCTCTCTTAAAATACCACTGCTGACAGCAAAAATTGGCTCTCACCTGGAGAAGAGCTAGAAAACCACCCGCCCTCCTGTTGCAACACAAGAGACTACTAATTCTCAATACTGTTATGCACTTACAAGACATCAAATGATATTAAAAATGGTCAACCAGTACACAAATATACCTCTTCCTGGAGGGACTGAAGGTTTTATTTCCACTTTTCTATCACACCGAATCTCATGGAGAGGCTATGTGCTTCAGTGCTGGATATACATTAGTCCTGTGGCAATTTTCTGGAAATTACACATTAGACAGGCTCATACAGTCTGGAGATTAAGTCACAATTAACTGCTATTTCTTTTTAAAATCTGAGGTTGGAGTGCCTGAATCTTGACAGAAAACAGATTTGTACCTAATGCAATGAAGGACTTATTATTTAAATATTTAACTGTAGTTAGCACTGGGCTTTTCACTTTCAAACCATTCAGTAATCTAGATTTTCTTTATGAGACTATAGGATGTTCACTGGCATATCAGGTGCAAGACAGAAACTCCAAATTGTTGGGTAACATCCTTCTCTTACTTCGCAGGGACAGTTCTTACTTCTCAGGGGGTTTGGTGCATATAGCTAAATTTGGGATGCTTTTTGAGTACTGCTCCATTTCAGTGTGTGCAAATATATCATCTTCCCTATTCTTTTGTTCCATAGAGAAGTGACATGGGGATAGCATGCATTTACGGATGTTCTCACAGAAAAGTTGTTTGGAGGAAGATACTCAGCTCTTTGAGCAAGTTACATGTAAGCATGTGTTACCTGTTATTAAGTACAAACCCCAACAACAGCAGCATACAATTCTTGTTCAATTATATGAGGTATCAGGTGCCATTCAATGGGCAACACCTAACATCCAACATGACAAGTTGAATGTGTTGGGATATTCTAGTGAAAGGCTGGTATATCAATTCAATTTCAGCTCAGGGATGATGAAGGTACTTTCTATGGCTCTTGTGCAGGGGGGAAAAAAAGGAGTGAGTTAGTAAACGATGGCAAGAAACTCTTCTTCAAACACCAAAACATGGTGTTAGGTACTAAGGATCCTGGCTAATAGATACCATATTCCTGCTGTCTTTGTAGTATGATCATATGACTCCTTCAGTGTTTTGTGACTATTTTACCTTTCATGAGACTTTAAAATTAAATGTAGTTTCAAAAAGTTAAACACTCCACCGAGGGTTTACATTCTGCATACATCCAAAACAGCTGTCCTATATATTCCCTCATTAAGCACATAGTGAATGCCAATATTAAATTCAAAACAGACATGTTCTCTTTCTCTTTCAACAGTGTGGAGTTCAAAAGAATAAACATTGCCTATTGTTAATTAAACAATATATACACTTACGTTATTTAAATCCATTTTCAAAACACATGGGCTGAGTACCGAACTGCATAGCTGAGTCACACACCAAGACAGAAGTCAGTATAAATTACAGCTGTCCACTGCAGCTGTGGTATCCATTATGCTGGGATTTAACAATAGACAACAATAGAAATCCCATTGCAGGCCAGAAAGCTAGGGAGAAGAACGGACTATAAATCAAGCAAGTAACATCGCTGTTGCACTTTTAAATGACATCTCTCCACCAGAGATGTCCAAGTAACGGCTAGGCAAATTGTGACAATATTTTATCAAAATTCTTCAAATGGATCACTGAATGTCATTGTATTTCTTAAGAATACAGCTATGATCTAAACTTCACATTCATGTGACTTTTTGAATTAATCTAATTTCACTGTGGAGCTGCTGGGGTGTTTTGGTTTTTTTTGTTCTGGGAAGGTTACATACCTGAAACTCATCATCTTTGACATGCACAGTGCCAACAGGTGTCCTAACAACAGCTGGACTTGTGTCTTGTCACACAAAACCAGAGAGGCTGGTGAGTATATTCTGTCCTGTGTGTCACACACCAGGCAGAGAAGGGAGGAACAAGAATATGTGCTTTATGGATGTAGCAAGAGAAGCTTTTTTTAGTTTTGTGTGAAGGGACATGCATATTCCCAAGGACAGAACATACAACAGACACACTCCTAAAAGAAAGGTGACGCATAGACAAAAAAGTTATATGCCTGCAGTTTAACTTTACCTTAGTTGGTTATTTTCATGAATGAGTATATGCTCAAGTTAAAAACATCTAATATATTGGCACAATTTTTTTCCAATAGGTGGAACTCGTTCTAAAATAACCTGCTTTAACTTGACAGTAGGAAATTAATATGTAACCCAAGGTGCTGACTTGCCTTTTAAACTCCATAAGAGGCAGCAGTTGATCACTTGGCCCAGCCAGAGAGGTACTTATAATCCTAGGGATCTAACCCGACCCTTTGGTTCCCCAAATCCCGTTGGAGATTTTTCCATTCCTGTCCTACAGACAAAATTGACCTTTAATTAAAAAAAGCAACCAGCCCTCCTGAAGTTGCTCTTTGCCCCATTACTTCACGTTATCATGGGGTCTATTCCCAGTGTCTTTATCTGCAGGCAACCTGCTGCCCACACCCAAGGAGACTCTTGAAAATCTAATACTATAATTTTTCATTTCAGAAAACACCTTTTGGATTTCAGATGGCAGCAGTGATTCCAGAAGGCAGATCAATTTTTGGAACACATTAAAATATACATTGAAAGTCACTACTGTTAGGTTTTGATGACTTTCCTTGTTTTATAGTTGTAACCCATTTTTTTGAAATCCAATACTTGAATTTTTGGAGGGATTTGCATCACTATAAATATTACAGCTAGAATGCAACTGTGATGAATTTACAGCTGCAGTTACTATAAGGCTGAAAATTACTAAAAAATGCCAAAGAATATAAAAAGTTAAAAACAATATAAAATAAAAGTTTAAAATAATTTAAAATATCAAGGAAAGTAAAACAAAAAAATCAGAAATCACAGTTCTGAAACTTAAATTATTCCCTAGAAAGCACTGCAGAAGTTATGTGTCTGAAATTATTTCAACATTGAAAAATAATTCAGACACATTTGATATCAGCTGTCTTCAGTGCAGTCTGGGACTGCAATAGCTTCTTTACAATTTTCATAATATATGTAGGATCCTCGCAGTTCTCAAATTATTTTCTTTAGGGATATTTAAAATATCACTTGGAGATTGGAGGAATTCAGAAAGACAACTGGATTTCCTGTGTTGTCTTGGTATTTGGGCTCTGGTCTAACTCCCAGTGAAATCTGTGGGATTAGCAAGTACTAGTTACATCACAGGTCTTCACAACTGGGACTTCACAACAGTTCATATGGGCTGTTCAGCACAGGGAGTATAGTCACCAAGAAAAAGAAAACTACAAATAGTTAAGCAGTTGAACAGAAGTCAGTTTTCCCTGCCAAATCTTCGGGGTCTTTGTCAGATCCTTAAACTCACATATATGTCATACGGCTCATTCCACAAGGTCTCAGCCTGTCGTCTTCTCAGTCTAATCACGGCTGGGTTGTGCCTGAAATGTCTAGTGGAAACTCAAGTGCTGCAGGATGGAGTGGCCATCAAACAAACCAACACTTTCCTTTCTGCTAACCTGCTGCCTGGGCAAGGGTTCAGCCTTGAAGGACGATGCCATTGGGGAAAGCAGATCCCCAGAGAAACCGGCCTTAGCGCATGTGCTTAGTGAAATGGTATTTCTCTGGACATATTTCCACGGTATCTCGCAACACCAGCTCTGGTGATTAATTCTGCCTGCAGGTTGCAATTTCTCCTCTGCAATTTCTGTTATTTACCTCCTGTCCTATACTAACTTTGGTTTGTGTTGTTTTACTGTGAGTAGTGGCTCTGTTTCACATGACTGAGCACAGCCACACGAGACAAGACCTGCCAGCACACTTTCTCACCTTTTAAAGGGTGGCCTAGCCAGTGTAATTGATTCAATTGCCATCTGAGTCAGCTAGCAATTGCCTGGCTGAATGGGATATATGAGTGAGAGAGCATAATTATTTTTTAATTTTCAAAAAATCAGTAATTTGTTTTCTTGTAAAAATATTTTGAGCTATCCTAGTTTTTTCTGTTGTTGTCTGACCACTGTCAGAAACATGTAGGAATACTTAAATGCTAAGAAAACTACTTCAATTGAGGAAGAGATATATAAACACTTCTATTTGAAATAGACTTCACAGCTTAAAGACCTGCTGTTAGTCATTATTTTTATGTAATTCTTCACTGTCTTGCTTCTCTTTTCAAAAACCTTAATATGATTTCAGCATGACTGCAAAACCTTAAAAATTGCATTTTTGTTTATATAGAACAAAAACTTTTCCCAGTACTCACCTATTTCCATTTATCTGAAAATGCATTGTACAGAGAATTCTGAGTCACTGTGAACTGTGGCATAATAAAGCTCTTCTAAGTTTCTTTTGAAAAGTGGCTGGAAGTTGTAACTTGCTGAAAATAAGTTCTCTATTGTATTCTGTATAACTCCAGCACCAAATCCCAGTCTCAGTTGCCCATCCACGCACAAAGTTGAGTTTTCCCTTTAACTTAACAGTCAAGAGAGTTCAAACAGATCAGACTCCTGGTCACAAAACAGGCTTTTAGGGTATCTGCCTGTGGAAGGCACTTTATTCAAATACAGCTAAGTCAGCAAACGCCCCAAAGCAGCCTGCTGAACATCTGCACCTCAGCACAACAGCAACTGGGGCTTCCACCCAACCCGTGCCAGTAGAGGGTTCATGCACTCAGCTGTCAAAATACTCCCTAAACAAGCAAAATGTAAAATCTGTGTTTGAATTTCCCTTCCCTTTCTCTTCCAGGAGAAGAAAAAAATCAAACCAAAACAAAACACTATAAACCACAATAACTTATTTTTAGAAAAAAACTCAGGAGTTACATGTTGTCTTTTTTTCAATATAATACAACTGTTTTACACAAAGAAAGCATGAAAATGCAGAATGTTAGGGTTTGTAATTTAATTGCCAGTATGTGTGCAGCCATATTTTAAAATATTCTGGATTTTCAGGCAGGTAAATTCATAATGTGAATACCGCATTAATATTGTAGAATATGATCCTGCAAAAGAGTTATGCATTTATTAAACTTTACATATACAATGAGCCCCATTGAATTCAGGAGCTGGCTTGAAAGAGTACTGCAAATGATACAGTTCCAAAAATAATGAACTGCATTATTCATTACATATATAAGAAAATAGCACAGTATATACATATGTATGCCTGCGTACATTTTTATTATAGACAAGAGCTCCAGTTAAGTTTTCTTAATATTTTTTAATATAATACATTGGTTTCAGTTGCTTATGTCTTTGCCAAGATGTAATTATTTAGCTGAAATTTTCCAGGCTAGATGCTTGCCTCAGATGAAATTTTATTTTTTAACTTTCAACAACAGCAGTTTCTGTCTTTCCGAAAGAAAAAAGAATGTTAGGGAAACATGTTATTTGCCTGAGTTAAAAAAAAAAAAAAAAAAAAAANAAAAGTCAAAACCTTTTTCTTTACTGGGAAGCTTGAATGCCTGTATGCACTGAAGCAAGAATAGGAAATATGGTAGGATGAAGAAAAAGGGTAAAATGCAAAGGTTTCCCTGGTATCCAGGATATGGTTGTTACTGTGATTGAAAATCCACTTCTCAAAAAATCTGTACTTTTCACACAATAAAATACATCAGAGGCCGTTAGATCAGTCACCTCAGTCACCAAATGTTCTGTCTGTACTGACCATACCCTCCCCTTCGGATCTGGCTGCTCAAGTACATCTCTTAGACATGGAGTTTTCTGAAGCTGCCAACTGCATAGTTCAAGAAATGGAGACTTATTCTGTGCATGCAAAGGATTCCAACAATTCTCAAGACAGTGTTCGTTTGTTTTCAAATTGTAGAAAATGGCGCTTTTGGGTTTTTTTTTAAGAATATTTCAATAATATCAAGGTTGCTGACTCAGGAATAACATGAATCTCACAATAGGAGATGGAATTATACATCTAAAACTGTCAGTCATGCAGTACTTGACTGAGACAGCCAAGTGTCTGGTGCCATCTGAGACGCTGTAGGGTATCTGAGACACCCCCATGGGGCTGGCACAAATGCCACAGACCTCAGGAAGATCGGAGGCCAAGCTGGGCAATGTGAGAGCACTTTGAGTGGCTGTAGCCATCCATGCTCTGTAACTGAAAGCAACCCACAGCATCACAGCTCTTCACAACACATGAACTAGAAAAGACAAAGAGAAGAGTTTGATTGGAAGGGTTCAGAGCTCATTTCACAAGAAGAGATTAAATAAGAGCTAATGTTTTCAGTACAGACAAGGGAAGCCTGAAGGTGTTGTACCACAGCAGCTTAAAGTGACGTAATTCACAGCTACCATATGCCTGCCTTTTTTTCTATATATCTGTATTTCTCTCTCTGTCTTTCTATTCCAGCCACGCGGTCCCTCCCTCTCCTTTGCACCACCACTAGCGCATGTGCAGTCAGGTGGCGAGTGAGTTTAGGGTGCTGCTGTGGCAGGAAAATAACCCAGCATTTAAAGTAATTAAGCTTCCACGGACCTGCACTCTGAAAGATGTGATGTAAATGAAATTGGGGGGAAACACAGGAGAGGTAAAAGAACTATTTAATCTAAAAGAGAATGTTGATGTGACAAAAAACAGCTCTAAGCAATCATGGAGAAATGTAATCTAGAAATTACAAAAGAGTCTCTAAGCATTACCACCTTGTATTCTAAAATAACTTTCCGGCAGCAATAATGAGAAAAAAAATCCTAAATAATGGAGCTTGACCAATTTAATAAAGGGATTATATGACGTGGTGGCCTGTGGTACCACACCACTGGACTTAATGCATTTCTCTGTTATACCCCTTTAGAACTGTCATTCAAAACCAAACTGTTCACAAAAGCAGCGTGCAACGATGAGCACCAGTGTGATCTGTCAATGCCCTCCAAAGCATGCAAGAACGTGTGTGGGCTCAGTATAATGTGTACCTTAGTCTGTTCCCAGGTGCAGTTGGAGCAGTTGTCTGTAGACAGTTTGTAACCCATCGTATGAGGCTTTTGTGTGCGAGAAAGTTGCAGGTTACTGAGCATGTAGTACTGATGCCCCCCTTGCACTCACCACTGAAGTGCCATGCATCTGCTGCTAATGATGTAGCAGGACCCTTTCAGCATCACATCAGAAACTCAAAAGTTAGAAAACACCCGTGTTACTGTTGCTCTTTCAACCCTAAATTGAGGTCTTGTCCTTGTGTGCAACTTTTAATTACATGAGCTCCATTTATTGTTTCCACAGGCTTGTAAAAGGATCATTTAAAAACATTCTGCTAATATACGTCCTGACTTACATACGAGGTGAAAGTAGTTACTACCTACGAAACTCATTCCAATGCGTTACTCAGGCCGGCATGCAGGTAGCTCTCTGCTCCAGTTCCTCATTTCACCGCATGCTATAGTTCACGCATTCCCTTAGGACACAATTTTTATTTTTAGAGAAGCCTCTATTTGCTGACTGTTGTGAAAGGAACACTCAGGAGATGCGATTAGCAGTCACTTGTTTCAGTAAACATTGAATGTAACATATGCCTCTCAAGTAATGTGTATCCAAACATACAATTTACAAATAATTAACATCATGTTAATTAGTCACATTAATTTATGCCACTTTGTGGAATTATTTCCTCAGAGTCTTTAGGAATGCTGCCAGCAGTTTGAGCCAAAGAGTGTGAAAATTTGCTTGAAGTAACTGTTGTGACTGGCTGTGACACACAGCTTGAACAACAAGCGACTAGGGGCCATAAAGCCTGATTGAAGATCAGGAAGCCGTCGAGGTGGATTTGCTGCTGACACAGCACGGCGCGGGCAGGAGCCGGGGAGTGCTCCCGGGGCAGGGCTCGCCCGCACGCCCACGCTTCCGCACCTCCTGCCCCGCACCTCTCTCAAAAAACCACGTGCAGGAGGCAATCGGCAATATCCTGACAAATTCTTGTAATTACTGCGGGTTATTTCAGATGATGAATCTCAGAAAAAAAAGCTGTTGAAACCAAACATAACTTCAGAACTGATAAATGCCAAAATTAAGCTTTAACTTCTCAAAAACAAAAGAGAAGCCATTTGGAATATTGGCACAATCTCAAAAAATTCAGGCACGGCTATTCTTAAATGTGTGAGGATGGAGCTACTAAACACAGCTGTACATTTCAGTAATACAATATGAAATGTGCCTTGTATAGAAGAAGAAAAAGAGTTGCCGTCTAAGAATTGAGATGGTGAGGCCAAACTCAGTAAGAAACAAAAGAAGCTATCTGCAGTCACTTATGTTTCGCAATCAATAGTTCTGCTTTCATAAGTAATGATATATTAAAACTATAAAACATTTGTATTGGGATTGCAACTGTTCAATTTTTAGGAAAAATAAAATGACTCCAGATACGTAACTGACTGGGCAAGGAACAGCATGACCAATTTCTCTTAATGCACCTGAATTCCAAATTATGGGGATATTAGAAACACCTCAGCTTGCACTATACATTCATGACATTTCTACAGGAAAAAAGCAGACTGAAAAAGCAGCTCAAATGATAAATACACACAGCATTCTAGGAAGGCCACGCTACGACTGATAACTAGATGCCCAGAGAGGCAGGCAGGTATACAGATGATAATGCAAAAACCAACGGGCCCCGAGAAATGTATTAACAGTCTTTTTCTTTAATCCTTCTTCCTGTGCCAAGGACCATGAGCCATGATGTTAATACAAACTGACTTATGGAGCCTCCGAAAAAACTACACTGTTGGCCCAGACTTGGGGTTTCGGCGCAGGGAAAATCCCCATTGGTGCCTGTCTTGCCTTACCGCAGCACCAGGATCTTTGCTCTCCCTCAGACAGCCGCAATACTTCATGACTTTAACTAGTTGCTGCGCAATACAGTTTTTCTTTTTCTGCTGTTTGTAAAACTCTTCAGAAGCGACTGCTGGGACTTTAAACAGGAATGATGACAAATGGTATTGGCCTGAACTGTTGCCCACTGAAATCACCGGACAAATTCCACTTTTCAAATGATCCACATTTCAGTTTACATGGTGTACTTCTGCACAATAATTGTATACATGACCATATTAGCAAACTGCTGCTTCTGCTTCTTAACAAGCTCTAGGAATAGCTACAGATAACAGTACCATATACAGTGCACGTTAAATGCCATCTGAGATAGAGGTGACACATAAAGGTTTGAAACTATCACCTTCTATATGCTTGTCCCACATACAGCTATACACAAAGGTATCAACATGCTTACCACTGCACATAGTCTAAGACTATTTTCCCCAGTCCACCACAGATGCTTTCCCAGAAATACTGGAATCATTGTAAGTTACCTAGCATAGCCAGTTGAGCTAGCTATATAAATAAACAAATTAGTAAAAAAATACTATATAATACACATTATATATAATTTAATGTATATGTGTATGTGTATATATAAATATATGAACCCCCCTATATTCCAAGTATTACAAGTTGCTTTGGGGGATGCTTATCTGGCTCATTTTGTCTTTTATTGCCTTAGTACCCAGTAAGTACCCAGTAAAGTGCCCTTCCAAGTGATTGGGAAGGAAGCAATAAGACTCTTGTCAATCTAAAAATTCATTTGGTACAAACAACCATTCTTACTGCATACCCATTTTAAACTTATTTTAAATGGTAGGAGAGGTACCCCATCTTTTTTTTTTTTTGAGCTGATGATAAAACATCCATTACTGCTCAGACATTTTTGGAAGTATCTGTTACAGAATAGAAGTATATATTTCTACGTTGGGTTTTCAGGGAGTTACTTTAATGATTCAGTTCAGCTTCTTTAAGGATGCCAACATCCTTGCATTCAACATCCTCTAAAATAAAGACACTGAAAATATTTATATGTAGGCCTGGATTCTGTGCATATGCTGTCTGTATTCACAGGACTGTGGTACCTTCCTCTGTTGAGTCTGATTATTTGACAATTCAATAAAATTTTCTCCTTGTCATTTTTAATGCTACTTCTGAGCCTTTTGCTAGAGCAGCCAGTCTCGATGAAAAGCCCCCACACTTCATTCAGACATGTCTGGACAGATGGCGTCCTTTTTATATTCAATAGGAACACTTCAGTTCTACCTTGTATTGTACCATCCCTCAGCCCCTGCAATGTGGCTGTTGTGCCCACCTGTTGTTTCTCATGTTATCTTTTGAGTGTAGGTTCTTTTACATATCATTCATTACATGTGCGTATACAGCAGCAACACAAAAGGAACCTAAGTACTAACTGGCCACAGAACAGACCACATTAGAAACATGTGCCATTAATTAATAAAAATCAATGGCATTTTTGCTGGAGACATCGTAAGAGGGAAGAGTCTAATGCAGGAGACAGTAAATTAGTTTCTAGTTTGGGTTGAAACATCTTTTTCTAAATTAGTTTGAGTTTAATTTATAATTCATACACTCTGTAGCCAAAACGGACTGCTCTGATCATCCAGTCTGACCTCATCTATACACAGGACAGAATTTTTCTGAGATGCAACTCTTTTAAGAGTTATCTCATTTCATTTTAGTCTCCAACTGATGAGTCTGCCACCTTCCCTGGTGAGCTGCTCCCATGCTAAATTACCTTAATACAAGGAAAATTTCTCCTTCAAGGCTGAATTTGTCTAAGTTCAACTTTTACCCACCAGACCCTTATGTGCTTTTGTTTGCAACATCTAAGCTTGCATCAAGCCTGTCTTCCACGGGTAATTATCCATGTCCAGTCCTAAAGTTATGCCTCAATCATTAAGTGATTCAGCTCTTTCTACTCCTTGGATATTTCCCTTAAGACTTCTAATTTTATGTTCTCCAGGCCTTTTGTTTCTATAGCATTTAATTATAGAAGATATTGTTTCACATTCTCTTTCACTGCAGATGGTAAACTTCTCATTTCATTCACCATATCATCACCTACTTCTCTTCAAACATTGAACAGAATTATTAATTGAACATTTCTGACTTTTCTATATTATTTGATTTTACCTTCTGCATATTGCAATGGACCTAGTCTTGGATTAAAGTGATTTTTATTCCTAATATCCTTTAAAATCTTTCTTACTATTTTACTTCTATTTCTACTTATATCTCATTGATTTCTTTAGCTTCTCTCATCCACTGCATGCATTTTTAACCTGTAATTTAAATTCACTGCCTCTACTTTCACATTTTCCCATTATTTCTATATTTACTTGTATTTACTTTTTAAAGATGATTCTACATGTCTCCTGTCACAGACTTTTCAGAACTTTTTTCACGCTTTACAGTCATGGCTTTTGGATCAACCAGTACAATCTCTTTCAACAATACCAAGGATCTACAATTCCAATTTTAAATATAATATTGCCATCATTTATGCCAGGAGAGATTTCAGCTTCGGTAAAAAGGTGGAGGTTTTAAAGTATTAAATGTAGACATTATTGGCTGGTACCATAATTTCTATTCAAATATATAACAAGTTCATGATTACTAGTTGCATATGCAATAAATGCATTTTGGATAATCAGTTAACTCCTCGTTCATCAGAACCCCCTGTACTGTGCAGTATTTCCTGTGCTAATGAACCAGCATCTTTGCTTTAGAATTCAAAGGTAGCTTTGATTCTGGTTACATCCAAATTCTCCATCATGCAGCAACTGGGGAATCTTTACGTTCAATAGGATTTATGTGCCTAATGGGGAAAGCCTTTTCTTCAGAGTGTATCAGGTTAAACAGTGCATGCTTTGGTTGGAGAGAAAGAAAGAAAGAAAGAATATGGGATTTCATTTCTGTCCCCTATATACATTGAAAAATGATGAGCCATGTGCCTCTTTAGAGACTTGAAGAGCTTTTGGCTCATACTAAGATGAAACACTGCGATAAGAATGAATGTATCATTTGGTCATTTCCTGAAACCATGTAAAATCATTCCCTGAGGTACACTTCTGTGACTTTTCCCAACCCCTTATTTACTTATTTTTTAATCCAACACAACTGTTTTATTTAACCACTTCTCAGTGAAGAGCACTGTAGGGCCCATGTGATGTTCTCCCCTAACATTTAGTCTAAACCTTCTCTTTTTCACAGTTGGCTGCAGTTTTCATCCAGGCAATGTTCATCACTTCTCTCCCTTTCAAACAACTGGACTTGCCCTTTCAAGCAATGGTGGCCAGTCCATACCCTCTCAATTACAAGATTCTCGCAAAGTCTCCCAGAAGCCAGTTCCTGCTTTGTCAGGGATCCCTTTGTGGTTTTCCTGTGGCAAAGAGTTGTGGTACTGATTTTTGGGACAAAGACACAATGTCTCTCAACACTATGGTGATCTAACATCTAATGATCTCAACATCAAAGAAGAAAATATGATCCTGGAGAGAACAGCGTGTGGACATAGGGTTAATGCTTAAATGTAGAAGGCAGAAGAGAAGATAGCCTTTAAATTCTTATGTAAGCAAAGGCATAAATAAAGCCAGATACATCCAAAGCATTCTTATGAGAAAGCCCTCAAAACTCTGGCCATAGACAGGTGAATGAAGAGATGTAAATTCTCTCATAGGTGGGGTTTTTTGTTGGTGATGTGGCAATATCCACAGAAACAAGCAAATGCATGCAAAAGCACAGTTACACAAATGAGTTTAATTTTAACAGCCAGTCCTCAAAGCTGTAAGTCTGCATGTGAGATGTGCATTATTTGCTTGATAGTCAATCACAACTAAACTTATAAGCCCCTATTAAATATATAAAAATTGCAATATTTAAAAGCTTCTTCAGTGCCTTCATGTAAATGCTTTATAGTTCATACTGCTGGATGACTAGCTATATTGAAGTCCAGAGCACAGTCCAGAGCACAGATTTGTTGTAGATGTTGTGTATTTATTAACTTTTGGGAAAGGTTATAGTCTAGAAATAGAAGATTTTTCTAAGTGTTCCTAGTATGCTTGTGTGTCATGCACATTTGTCTGGAATTTTTAATTTATTCCACTTCTGAGAGTTTTTTTAGGAATGAAAATTTGGTCCTGTTTCTTTATAACACTAACAGACTCTCAGCAAATCTGCATGTCACGGTGAGACTGGATTCCATAAAGGACAAGACTAACCAAAAAAAATTCATCCTTTTAATATGGGACCGTGTGCCTGTGTGGGCAATGTGCATTTACAGTTCGAAAAAGCCTAAACTCACTTCAGATCTCAGGATGTCAAATTATCTTTGTACAACCTTGCAGGCAAGCATAAATTGCAGACAATCATTTATAATAAAACTACAGGCAGTGGCCTCTAGCATAACTAAAGTGGGTGAGGGAGATCAGCACTGACCAAGGCAAGCAGAAACATATGGCCACATTCTGCCCCACTGATGTGGGACCACACAACCTGGAATCCAAGGTTATTTTTTAATAAATGTCAATGCAGAATTGAAAAGATACTTTAAAAGGCATTTATGCTGTGTTTTCACGTTCTCATACTGTTTTATCTCTATATGAAAAATATATAGTGAAGGGAGTGAAGACAACAAGGGTTTAAAGGAAAGTTGGGGTTTTTAGCTTTTTGTTCTGCTTTGAAAGCCTCCTTAGACATATGTTTTTGCTTAGAACAAACAGAGGTGAATAAATCAGTTGATCAGCATTCCCCTAGAGCTGCCTGTATTAACTTTCTTGGCATGATCTCATCACTTAAGTCAATATGACTTAAGAGATTCTCTAACAGTTTATTCGCCTCTAATTCTATAGTGTTCCTGAATCTAAACTTCAATCTACTGAACAGAAAAATGGAAAGTTTGTAGGCACGGAGAGCCCAGAGATTTACTGTCATAACAAGCAGAAGCTCCCCTGGCAGACCTGAATTAGTGAGCTGCTTTTCTTCAGACATAAAAAGTTCTCCATATGGTCAACTTTGTGTTTAGGAGTAAATCAGAAGTATTCCAGAAGGAAAATAATCTTTATACCTTTACCACGGTCCTCCATATTACTAAATACAATATATTTATCTCTCTTCTCTCCAGACTTTGCTGTGTATCGTTTGGCTGCAAAAGCCAGACAGTCCATTTGAAAAAGTACATTGTGGGGAAATGCCACGTGGATGTATTTGGAGACACTGGCTCTTTTTCTTACCACTTGTGAACGCATTCAGGGAACAAGTAGATGCAAATCACCAATTTGTTCACTCAGATGTTTACTTATCGGCTTATTTTCCTAAGTGACTACATACTTACAGCCAATAATGAGGCCTTCGTTTGCACCTAACAAAGGCGTGTTTGGAAATGAACAGATGTAGGATGCAATTTGGCAGCCGCTGCCTGTCCCCAGTAGTGGGTTGTACAACCAGGCAGAGAGAAAGAAAGAAGAAACACGCTTGTACTCTAATCCCTGCATCGTCCAAGTGAGGGTACTAGGGGCACCCACATAAGTGGATAGGCTTTTGTGGAGACACAGGAGTGTGGCGTAGACGGAAAGTGGCAGGGTCGTGCTGTGCAGCACTGCCAGGGGTGGGTGTTGTGGCAGGCAGCAATGCCAGCAGTGCCGGCAGCCAGGGGAGCGCTGAGCTCCAGCTAGGCCACATGGAGGGATGCTGTGTCCCCTGGGCCGTGCCCCCCGCGGGCACGCTGCACCGGGAGCTGCAGCCAGGCGATGCAGAGCCACACAGCACCCTCCCTGGAGGTGCCCCAACTGCCGCAGAAGAGCCTACAGTCAGTTCAGGAAACAAGACTGAATAAGCCGGGGGGACTTCGCACAAGAAAAGACTTTCTGCGTCAGTGAACAGATTCTTTTCCCCCAGAACCACTCCCGGCAAGGGCTGAGCCTTCTCCCAGCTCTGCCCCAGCCTGCTGCTAACTAAGTATGAGCAGGTAACAGCACAGCCCAGCGTGCAGTCTCCAAGGGGCCCTGCCTTCCCACAAAAACTGGCCATCAGCGAAACAGACATCAACAAAATTTTTGGCTCTAAATCAGCACTCTCTGCTAAAAAGCCCGCTGAAAAGAAACGTTTGCGCCTAACCGCAGCAAACAGCAGCGGGAGCTCACCGAGGCCCCCTCAGCCACAGCGGCACACGGTCCTGCACGGGAGTTTCCCTCCCGGGAGTCTCAGCAAGCTGAGCTGAGAGGGGTGGCATTTATACATCTGAAAAGTACCAGAAACCCTAACAAAACACACACTTTAGCATTCATTCAAAGAAGCTAACTGCTTGATTCCCTCTATTTGATCAACACTGCATTTTCATAAAACAAAAGAACATTTCTCTGATCTACACACAGAATTTGATTTAGTTTTCTAGGCACACACCTTTATCCTCTCCTCATGTAAATAAAAGTGCGTCTAAGTTTTTTTTTTTATTTTGTGTTGGGGTTGTTTTTTTTTTTTTTTTTTTACATATTTTTCCCCTGTTTTCTTTTTTTTTTCATGTTTTTCTCC